>NDGN011463251.1:0-13439 GCA_002564285.1 Tympanoctomys barrerae
GAAGCCAGCCCTCGGGCTCGCTCACTGCTGTGCTGGGAAAGCGAACATCTGCAGGTGGGGGCGGGGCACTGGCAGCCCCCCAGCGAATCCACAGCCCAGGAAGCCTTCCCCACTCGAACTTTCACTCAATTTACGGGATCAAAGAGGGAAAATAACGTAAGCCATGCCTTGCATATACTTTGATTCTTGGCAAGGGACCCTTGTTTGTTTGTTTGTTTGTTTTGCGGAACCAGGGATTGAACACAGTCCCTTGTGCTTGTCAAGCAAACGCTTATTCTACTGAGCTATCTCCCCGGCCCCACTGCATATACTTTGAAAGGAGGGCAGTTTAACCCCACCAGTTTGGGGTTTTAGGCCCAAGGAATAGAGCCCGAATTGGCCTATTTTTGGAGGCAGGGTCTCACTATGCAGTTCAGACTGGCCTTGTGCTCACTCTGCAGCCCAGGCTGGCCTCAAAGTCATACCGATCCTCCTGCCTCAGCCTTCCAAGGGCTGGCATTACAGTATGAACCCGGTGGCCAGCACTGCGCACCTGGGGTTCTGGGGCCAGCAAGGCGTGCGGGTTCCAGGGTTTGAACCCGGGACCTTGTGCTTGCCAGGCAGGTGCTTAGACCGCTGAGCTCTCTCTCCAGCCCTGGGCGCTACTATTCATAAACACCTCACGTATTCCTCAGGAGCATCCTGGGAGCTGCACGAGTCCAGACAGCAGTGAGCATTCTCATTGTGCCAATCCTTAAAAGATATGGCTGTTTAGAGAGGCGTAGGCCACTTCACTCCGGGGCACGAGTGTGTGCTTGATGATACAGTGACTGGGCGGATAATCTCTCATGGTATCTAGTGGGTATGTACACGCATCCTGAGTTGGGCATTATCTCCAGAAATCACGTGCAGTAGTGATTATTGTTATTTTTCTCCTCCTCCTCACTTATTTGGTGCATTTGTTTCATATATGTAAAAACTGAAGTCCAGAGGAGCTTAATAAATTGCCATATTTGAAGAGCTAAGAAGTGGTAAGGCTGAGGTTTGGGTGCAGTTTGTCTTTCTGTTTAAAAGTTAAGGCTCTGTTTGAGACAGGCTCACACTACGCAATTGCTTCCCACTCGCAGCGACCCTCCTGCCTCAGCCTCCTGAGTGCTTGGGTCACAGGCATGCGCCACCGCGCCCAGCAAGTTGCCTGCTCTTTAATCGCTCCCCGTACTGCATGACCAGGCTAAGTTGTTCCCATAAAAAATGTAATACTGCCCTTATTACACTTATTACTGAGGAGCAAGAAAGCCTACCGCACTCGCTTGATTAGACTTACCACTTGGGAACGGGCAGCAGGACCTTTTCCTGAGTTTTTGCTGCCTAGTTTAAAACTTTCATACTTTGGCTCTTTTCTTTCATTTTGCAAAATTCTGGGTGGACTCTCTGACCTGAGGGGAGCTGACGCCAGCCCAGGTTTAGCTATCCTTTCAGCTGGGCAAATCAGTTGCCCTCTCGAGCCTGCTCCATCTTGGAAGATTCCAGGTGCGAGCCCTCCTCTGGAGCAGCCCCGGAGGCCCTCACCCAGGCGCACCTGCTGTACCTGCGGGGCACCCTGGGCCCAGCAATGGACCGTGGCCATTATTACTGTTGCCGATGACAAGGGGCTCTGCTTAGGGCCAAATGCAATGCCTTTCTATGGATTTAAAGCTTTTCCCAAAACATGGATAGAGAAAAGCTGCTTAGCCTCCAAATACCACGGCAGGCACGTCCCTCCCCGCCAGCGCACAATCCTTTAGGGCGCTGCCGCTGAGCCAACTGCCACAGCGGCTGCCGGCCACAACCAGAGGAGGGGCAGCACAGGCCTTCGGCACCAGCAGTGGTAAAGCAGCATCTCATGCGACGTGGTGTCACGCCAGGGGCTTGCCCAGCTCATCTGCTGCCCAGCAGCGTTGTGGACGTGGCCTGAGGGCTGGTAGTTCACTGCAGGCCAGGGCTGTGGACAGCCCTGGGGACCACTCTGCGCCATAAGCAGGTCCCCTACCACTGCGTACCTTGCAAAAGCAGAAAAGAGCTATATCTTGGATTTTAAGAAAATCTCTGACTGTTGCTGGCGCTGTTCTGCTGGAGGGCTGAGGCGGCGGAAGCCTCTGCACTGGAGCTGCTGCAAATGTCTGTAATGTTTGAAAAGAAATTTTTTTTATAACCAGCATGTATTACTCTTGCAAGCAGGAAAACCAATAAAGATTAAAAAGAAAAACCCCAAGGCGTTTGATTTTATGTTCAGTAAAATGGCTTGAGTCCTTTATGGATTAGTCACTTTATTTTATCCCCCGTCTACAACCGCTGGGGCATTAAAGGCTTCTGTGCCGGCCATCGCGGCCACCACATTCCTGCAGCAGCTCTGGGAGGGCCTGGCGTGCGCAGTTTGGTGGCCCCCCAAGGCGGCCACTGAGGGCCCCCAGCTCGGAGGGCAAAGGCAGGGGCTGGCAGCCGGAGGGCCGGCGGGGCCTTCTCCGACACCCCTGCCCAGACAAGCTCCTTCTGTGTCCCAGCTGCCCCTCTGCAGGCAGCGACCTGGGCTCTGGGGTGCACAGCGCCATGTGTGCTGCTCGTGGGAAGCGGTGGGCTGCGAGCCGGCTGGCATCCGGAGGACCCGCGTGGCTCAGGACGGGGCGGCTGGGTCCCCAGCCCCTGCCTGCTCGGTGGTCCAGCTGCACGCGATGCAGACTCATCATCAGCTTGTTTTGCCCTTCCGTCTACTAAATATACACGGCACATAATGCTAGCTTCTCCCCCGGCGCAGTCTTTTCTTCCCTTGATTTTGGATTCTTTCAAGCCAAGGGCCGCATACCCCGAAACAATCGGAGCTCTAATTGGGAAAGTCCTGCCCCTTCCCTAAGCAGTCTGGGAGTCGCTTCTGGCAGCGCGAACAAGGCCTGGTGTCTGTAGGCTTCTATACAGTTTTGGATGTTTTTGACCTCATTATTAACATTATTTTTTCCTTGGTGGTACTGGGGGATTGAACCCAGGACCCCACTGTGTACCCCTGAGCTCTATTCCCAGCCCTTTTTCTTTTAAGATGGGCTCTTACTGAGCTTCCCAGGCTGGTCTTTGGACTTGCAATCCTCCTGCCTCAGCCTCCGTAGGCAGCAGTGGGGTGTGCCTGGTTGATTAGGTCGTTTTGATTTTCACTGTCACGACAGCCCCGCAGGAAGCAGACGGGCATTTTTACTGCCATTTTACAGATGTGCAAAGTGAGACTCCAGGGAATGACATGGCTTCCTCTCCACATCTGGATTTCCCAGGGTGTAAGTGGACGTAGTCATAAAGGGGCGGGACTTGGTGTCTCTTTCCTTTTCTAGATTATTGGATGCCTCTAGATCTATGTCCCTGTGATGCAGGGGCCTGAGGGAAAACGACACCAGAGGGAAAGGGCTGAGGCCCCCTCCAGCTACGCACGAGCCCCTGCCCAGGCGCCCTGACCCCTGGCCCACCCACCGGGCAGATGCTCCCTGAGCCTATAAAATGGGAGTGACTCCCACCTCCCAGGCAAGTGCTACAAAATGAACGCGCTCGGACCTCTTTGAAGATGAAAACCTTGCCTGAGCAGGGAGCTTCAGGAGCTTCAGGAGCTTGGTGCGCCACACCACCCTCTACCCACGACAGGTCTGCCCTGAGAGGAAAAAACAAACACAGCCCCGGCATTGTCACCTGCAAGCCAGACAGAGCTTCAAGAAATCACTTCCGAAATGCCTTCCTGAAAACTGAGCAGCGCGCAGCTGTTGGCATCGTAGGATGAGTTTGAGAGGAAAATTAGCATAATTACACATAGAAGTCACTTTCCTAGGACAGCTGTCAAACAGTCACTCAACTGTATTATCTGACCAGCGCTTACAAAGGCTTGCAGGGGCGTCAGGGAAATGCAGCGGGCCTAAGTGCCGCCGCCGCCACCCCCAGCCTCAGAATTATGCTGCTCGGTGACTTGAAGAGCTTCGTGAAAGTGCACCCTTTAAGGTGTCATCTGCCCCCGTGTCCCTGCTCCCCACAGAGCTCTGTGCTTTACCTGTTCTTGAGCCACCTCTTACATTTTAACTTGACGGTGATTTTGTAGAAAATCAATTTCCAAAAGATAATTATAGTCAGGCACGGTAGCACGTGCCTGTAATCCCAACATTCGGGATGCTGAGGCAGGAGGATCACTATGAAGTCAAGGCCAGCCTGGGCTACACAGTGAGACCCTGTCTCAAAAACAAAACAATCAAATGAAAAAAAAAAATTGTAAATACCTGCCAAGCACGCTCTCTCACACTCGCTAGCTCACTTACTCTGTCACCTTTCCACCTACCTATCTCGAACAACTATTTCCAAACAGCTGTACACTAAAAGTAGGCAAAATTGAAGGTGTGGAACTGGGGCCATTTTCTTTACATATATAACCCTCGGGCACTTCAGGGTTAACACACGCGGTCAGGAGGTCCCAAATGAATTCAGGAAAAGCCAGCTGTGCATGCAGGAAATCTCTGAAGAATCCAGAAGCCAAGAACAGCTCCTCAAGTAGCTTCTGTGAAGACGCAGGTAGCTCTCATGCAGCGGGGGCCGCATGTTAATCCTCTGTAATACGTTTCCCTCCCTAGCAGATTAAGCCTACCCCAGGAGCTCACTTGCGTCCCCTGATGCATCTGCGTCTTTGCTAAGAGCCAAATCCGAATGAGCAAGTTTGTCCCTCGACAGGAAGATTCTGTCAAATCAGAGAGGAAACAGATTTTTCATGTAGAGGAACAGCGGAGGGCTTTGATTTTAGAACCAGTTCTTGTTAGAATTCTTTGGCCTCACATACTGCCCCAAAACGCCCAATTTCAAGCAACATACTTCTGATTTTTTTTGGTAGTAAGCAAGCACAACTCTGACACAGTATCTTGGCCAGAGAGAGAAGAGGCTTTCTAATCTCTAAATCATTCCCTAATGGATCAAACTCTGAATCCATTCTCACCCCACGAAGACGGGCCGCCGACCCCAGCAATGCATTTCCCTTCTCTTCTTGCTCCTCCAAATCTGGCTTCTCTCTAACCAGTGAACAAGCTGGTAAGAACCTGTGGGGCCGCTGCAAAGTCGGAAGCAGAGACAAAAGCGACGGTGCCTTCCGCCAGCTACTTTCAGCTGAGTCAGCTCCCTTTGAGTCCCAGGACCGAGCAGGTCTTGAACGTGTTCTAGGTAAGACCTTGGGATCAGGAACATTTCCCCAAAAATCCTTCCCTTGACTCTTTCAGCGTGGCATAAATGTCATTTCATACCAGCAGGAAAAAGAACCCCTTGTATTTCACTACTGGGTAGGAGAAAGCTCAAGGCAAATTCCACATAACTTCTCTTCCAACACTAGCTGTCCCCTATGTAGCTCTGGATAGCACTAGACGTAGAACGTCATCTGATTTACAGAGTTGCTACCAATCTCTAGTGACCAAGCTCACCATACACAGTGATTTTTTGCTCCCCTTGGCAAGAGCAACTATGGCCGCATCTAGGCTAAGGCTTCCTTCCTCCCGTTCAGAGCAGCAGTGAGCGAGGTCAGGTCTCTGCTGTCGTGGTTCGAAGCCTGTTTTTCACACAACAGAAAATATCTTTAAACCCCAACCAGTTCTGGGGGGTCTTCTCAGGCTTCTGCTCAACCAACAACATTAGAAATGCTCACTATAGGCGGGCCAAATAGCTCAGCGGATTAAAGTGCCTGCAAGCAGGTGCAGGGGCTGGGGGTTCTATCCCCGGGCCTGCCGCGCCAGCCCCGCTCCCTGGGTGTACTGAGCCTGCGATTGGGACTGGGTGTGGTAGCGCATGTGTGTAATCCCAGCTCTTGGAAAGCTATAAACAGGAGAATAACTACGAGTCCGATCTACTCAGTGAGACCCTGAACATCCTGTGGACCCTAAAATAAATTTTAAAAAGAAACGCTCACCACCATTTCACAACACCCGGTTCACAGTCACACCAAGAGAATACTCACGCTGAAGCCCAGGACATAACCACTCCATTTTATGGCTTGTGAAGTCCACACCTGCACATGCATACCACAAACTATACCCATTTTATAATCTAGGCATTTCAATTTTAAAGTGGTCATTTCTTTCATAATGGACACATATAATGCTATGAAAACGGACAGACCCGGTGATTGGATTTCAAGACCAAGTACAAGTATCTGCTGACACAGAAAGGGGCCTTTATTACAAGCAGGCTGTTTGTTTAAATCTACTTGTCCTAGATGAATCTGGTCCGTATCTGCTTGGCAGACAGGGTTATAATTTACTAAATAAATAATTCAAAACATTCTGTTTGCTGCAGCCCCCCCCCCGCCAAGGCCAAAGTCTCCTGCCTAAAAACTCAACCACTGATTAACTCCAGTTACACAATTTCCATGACCTCCTAGCTGCGCCATCTCAAAAACTTGCCAGATGAAGTAAGGCACCCAGAAGTAGGTCAGAGTCACAAAAATCCAGGTTAGGGCGCAAGAGTTTACCAGGGGCAGGAGCCCGCTGTTCTTTCCGATAGCTTGGGTGGTTTTTTTGAAGACCAGTTACTACGCGTTGAACAGTCAGTTGCGTCATTTAAGAATTTTTCCACGACCAAAGAAACTTTGGACTCATGGGGAAAGGTTGGAAAAAACTTGGATGTTCAGGCTTTGGGAATGCATCATATCTCCACGAAAGGGGCCACATGAAGCAGGACCCCACAGGCACGGCAGCCTGAGCCACGGCGCCCCAACTTTCCTGTGCCTTGCTCACCTCGGGGCGAGGGCCCCAGCCTGTCTCTTCTTTCCTCCTCTGAGCTGTTTTCCGCTTCGTGGAGGCCTCCCCGTGCTGCTCTGGACTTTAAAGGCAAGATCAGAGAGGAGTGTTTTCCATTAAGCAAACAATTTAGGCTTGCAAGACACAGAAGTCGTCATACGAGGCTTTATAAGATCTTGAAAGACTAACAACCTTCTCTTAGATGACAAATTCTACTAGTTCCTCCACTCTTGATTTCTAGGACAAAGCCTGTCACAGCCAAACCATACAGCTGGCAAGTTCAGGGTGCTCAGCATGTTAGAGAAGCATTTCGATATTGCGGCTCAATGATTTTTTAGAATCTTTTTAAAAATTCATTTTATTTTCTTTATCTTTTAGAGGCAGAGTTTTGCTACTCAGTTCACACTGGCCTTAAGCTCATTCTGTAGCGATCCTCTTGCCTCAGCCTCCCAGGTGCTGGGATTAAAGGTGTGCATCACCCCAACTGGCACAATGACGTTTTTTGAAATTTTCTTTTACAATCCACATCTAAGACAATCAGTCCAGCCAGCTGTAGACCAACCGGACAAATGACACTTGTTTTTCTGATCCCTCCTCTGACTGCTTGCTCTTTAAACCTGCTGGTTAAAACAATTTTCACTCTTAGCCATGCCGTATTTGCTGGGACAGGGATCAGGGAGCAAAGCTGTTCCTGTAGTCGTGCCCAAGGAGAGGGTCGAGGTGGGAGCTACTCCTTAGCAGGAAACCAAAACACAGGACAGGGCAGCGGTGCCCTGGGGGATATGAAGTAGTTTTGAGACCGGAGCAGGAGGGGTCTAGACCACGGGGTGAGACTATCAGCCTTATTTTAAGAAGACGTGACACAGAACATCAAATCGAATCAGGTAATATCTAGGAAACGTCTTCTTTCGCCCAGTAAAAGGAAATGTCCATCCAGGTACATACCCTGAAGCTACTGATTCTTATGTAAGTCATGCAGAGGACTGAGCCAAGAACACAGCACACAAGCAGAAATCAAAGGGAGAAACACAGCACTGCCCGGTGCTTCCGCTCCTCATCTAGGGCCCAAAGCGCTTCCTGGCATCCAGTGACTCTCACCCACGCGCGCCCTCAGCCATCGCGGGCTGGCCCGTCCGCTACTGTTCTGCTTACGTTTGCATGAATGAGTTTGAAGTTATTACGGGAATAAGTGAATTCTTTGGATCTGCAGTGAGTGGACCCTCCACTCTCTGTGGTCCTGCACAGCAGTGAGGCCTGACAATGCATCCTGTAAGTGGTGGCGGCGGGTTTCATGTTGCATGAAAACTCTGTGCTCACTCGCGGTGGCTACGGAGACATCTCCCGTCACAGCTGCCACTCAGACCAGCAGGTCCTATTCAATGCCCACGACTACAGCCACCACAGTAGCACACCATGCGTGTGCAACTGCATGCTCCACATGTGCTCACTCACATACAACACCCATGATTTGTGTAACCCAGGTCAATGCAGCTGCCAGGCCCACCAGGCCACGCCAAGCAGAAGCACGCCCAAGTACAGGAACAGAAGGGGTGCAGTGCCCACTGGCACATGGTGTCATGTTGTGCCAACTTTACGGGTCACAAATTAGAGATGGAAGCAAAAACTATTTGAAAAGCAAAGGAAAGAAGAGAGCAGAGTACAGCTGGAAGGCGAAGCCTGCGAACTCCAGGGCAAAGGGCTGGGCCCCGGCTTTGTCCACGCTGTATGCGCTCAGCCCGTTTTCTGGGCCTGTGGCACCTCCCTCACCCAGCTCTCTGAGATGGTGGCCTTTGCTAGAGTTAAGGGAACTAACAGGAAAACGAGGAGGGTAGAAGTCACGACAGCCCTTCCATGCAAAGATGGTGTTTAGGAGCTGCCCTGATGGCGTAGCCCAGAACAGGCACAAGCATGATGGAACAATACGAGGGCCTTCACCAGGGGATGCCCACCGTAGGGCTGGCATCGCAAGGGGGATGAGGTGGGAGAGAGGGTTCTGGTCCTTGGTCCCTGGGTCAGGTGGGGAGAGACCAAAGGGCAGGGTCAGGAGGCGTCCACAACTGAGCAGCCTCGGCTGGTCCGGGGAGCTGCATGCCCTCTGTGGCCTGGCCTTCGGGTCTACTCTGGACACTCAGAGGTGGGCAGAGAGACCCTCAAGACCCGGCCTGTGGGCAAGCTGGACTGTCACCTCTCAGCAGGTGTCATCTACGGGGGTGGGGTGGTGGAAAAGGCCCCTCCCTGGCCACCAGCTTGTCTGGTTCTACTGCATGCAGGAGGAGCAAGGGGACCCCGACTCTTTCTCTTCAAGACCTGGAGGTAGGGTACAGGTGAGTGCTCCTGCAGCGGGGACACGTTACCGCAGCATTCACGTGTCCCTCCTGCTGGCCTGACCTTAATCAACTTTGTGGAACCAGGGATTGAACTCAGGCCCTTCCGCTTGTCAAGGAAGCGCTTATTCCACTGAGCCATCTCCCCGGCCCTGGCCTTACCTTAAAAACAGCATTTACCACATCAAAGCCCTTTTCATACTGCACTGCCACAGAGGATCAGGGCAGAACCAGGTTAGTATGGTGTTGATGGAAAATGCTGTTTTCTTCTTTCAGGGAAAACAATTTCAATTTCTTGTGCTTTCTCTGTCCCCCTCTCCTTCTCCCCCTCTCCCTCTCTTCTCTCTCTCCCTTTCTCACTCTCCTTCCCCCTTCCCCCTCCCTCCCCTCCCCTTTCCTTCTATTTCTCTCTTGTACACAGTCACACAACACCTTCTCTCTGAAGGCACTTTTGCTTGGCCTCTGTAGTGACACACCCTAGCTGACAGCCTGCAAGTTAGGACCTCAAGCTGCACTGTGACGACCTACAGCTGTCTCAGGTACTAGACGCCGAGGCCCGGGGGACACAGAGAAACGATTCTGGAGGCGGGACCTGGTGGGTCGGTTTCGTGCTGTTCACAGACCAAGCCAGCCCAAGAAATGGGGTCGGGAAAGAGTTAAGGTGTTAAAAACATCATCTGAACAAAGGTATGCCCTTCCACATTCAAATTCGGACCAGGAAAAGATTCATTTTTAGGTATGTAACCTTTGATATGTTTGTTTTCAAAATCAGTCAGGCTTGGGACACACCTACCCATAATCAAAAGGCAAGCCAGCTCCTTCAAGTTAATGTTCTCTTACAACACCCTTCGTGCTATGCCACAGGGTTAGGCTTGGTTTTTATCCATCCCTGGCCTCCAAAATAAACAATAATGTTTCTGGGGGAAGCCAATTATCTGTTCTGGGAATCACTTTTCTGAGCTGTCACACTAGACCCGTGGGGGGATTGCTCTGCTATGGAACTTACCACTATCGATAGCGGGTGCAGGTAATACTCGCAGGGGAACATGGGTCGACCCCAGACGTGGCCCTCAGAGACTCACAGCCCCTGGGGGCCGAAGGTGACGCGTCTTTCCCAGCCTGGCCCGCTGAGGGAGACTGCACAAAGGAATTGCTCCTTGGGGCCTGCTGAGACAGCACAGGCCTTTCAGAGCGAATCTATTATTTCGCTTTCTTTCCTCATTCTTGACTTTTGGCCGTTGCTAATTAAGATCAAAGAATATTTTCTTTGGGCATAATTTTAAATATGCTTTGAAAGGTTACATCAGAGTTCAAAGTGCTACGCAAGAAAATTAATGTCCCCAGGAAGGGTTGGGGGCTCACGGCTCGCGACGGCGGTGACTCCACAGGGTGTGGGATGTGTAGAGACCGCAAGGCGTCTTTCGTGTGAGAGACGAAGGCTAAATAGGGACCAGAATGGGCGACAGACACTGGGGAGCGGGAAGAAAGCGTTCAAGTGAGTGCGGGAACAGGGCAGGGGGAGGGAGAAAAAGGGGGAGAATGGAGGCAAAGCTTTCGGAGACGAGGGGAGAAAGGGAGCCCCGGGACCCTGCACAGGCACGAGTTCCCCGTGATGAATTGTTCCGAAAAACTGCCAACAAAGACAATTCAAGAAACGAAAGATTTGTGTGACTTTTACATCGTATCATCCCAAGGGCTTTAAGGGGGCTCTAAAGAACGCAGTAAAACAGAAACCAAATGTCCAGAGCAGCCATCAGCTTGCCTTCAGCCTCAGCCCCTGTGAGACATGCGCATGTCGCCCACGCCTCCCCGTTCTCCTCCTAACGGGGCAGTGGGTGCCATCCCCGTTCCCGGTGACACAGCCCCGGCTGGCTCTTCATTCACTTGTAACCAGGATGACAGGAAGCAAGAAAGGACCACACAGAAGATCATGGGGATCTCCCAGGGCCAACTAACAAATGTTTTAAACTAAGGACATCATTGAACAGTCTGTGAATTAGATTTCACCTCCACGGCTGTTTGAAGTTGGGTGTGGACCGTCTGCTGAGTGGGCAGCTGCTAAACCACCAGGGGATATTAGTCCTAAGTACTTCAGCAGCAGGACCTCAGGGGGCCGCGGGGGGAGGGAGATCTTTGAAATTGTGGGCACGAGAACAAGTGGGGCTTCTCCTTGAGGCTGGCTGGTGGTCACTTCTCTCTAGTGCGGCTGTCCTTCCCCAGGCAGTCTCCAGGAGAGGGGCAGAGAGACGGGAGAGAATAAGCAGCAGTTCTAAGTAGCGTCTCATCGACTCTCAAAAATGAAACTTTAAGAAAGAAAGCTCATTTTCGTGTTCCCAGACTTAGGAGGTGGAGAAGACAATGACTGCTCAGAAGGATTTCTCCTCATTACGCCGAAGTCACGACTACAACTCAGACTGAACTCCTGGCCGTGTGTCCTCGACCAGCCCAAGTGACTGTGTAACAGCTTTGCCAAGCCCGGAAGCAGGTGTTCTGTAAAGTAAGTAAAAAGCACGAAGGAAAAGCACAAGGCCGTCCCAGGACCGCAGAAGGCTCCTCTTGGTGGTTTCTGAACTGCTGGTCGCAGTCAAAACTGTCCTGTGATTACCATCAGGTGGACTGTGGTAGTAAGGATCTCCCCCACTGGCCCCTGGAGCAGGAGTTCCCCTTTTATTTACCCTCTCTGTAGCTTCCCACAGGCGCTGCTTGGTGGAAAGTTTTGTTGGCTGGGGAGCCGTGGCTCGGAGACACCCCAAAATGTGTGCACTCGGGGCTCATGGCTGGCTGACTCATGTTACGTGTGCGGGGCGAGATGCTCCTTTGCCGTCCCAGTCACCAGCCCCCACGCCCTGGAAGAGGAGTGGCCAGGCTCTCCTTCCAGCATGCCCACGGGCACCAGCCCCACCAAGTCCTGCACTCCTGCAGTCACGGCTGGCAGTGCCTACTTGATAAAAATGACCAGTCTGCTACTTTACACTCCTCATCCTTTTGTCTCCCCCCCCCACCCCTCCCTCTCCTTCTCCTTCCAATGAAAAGGCCTGGACTCATTTCTTTACTTTCTTTAGCTTACTGACTGCTGGTTGTTTTCAAAGATCCAGTCCGATTTCCCAGGAGAACCCAGACCACTACAGAAAATGCTGGAACGCTGCTGGAGGAGGAGGAGGCGAATCCAGAGGACGGATTATGCGCTGGCCACTGGTGGTGGTGGCGCTGTCGTCATGGACGTCCACCCTCTCCAGCTGACCGCTCTGTAGGGACAATGTTCACACGGGAGCATACCTCCTGGAACATTTGTTAAAATAAAATCAGAACCACTGCCTCATGATGTAAGTGGGTTTTTGGAAGGGAATTCCTGAGCCTCACCCGCCCGCCTCGTTTTGTTTCCTGACGGTGCCGTCCAGTTGGAGTAGATTCGGTGGAAATTCTGATTTCATGACCCATCACCGCTGACTAAAATATGCTTCCTGATGTCATGCTCCGAAACAAACCGAGTTGTCTGCTGCAACTATCTACGCACAAATTAGAAAATTATATGACGGGGAGGAGGGTACACCGCCTGCAGCCGGGACACAGGTTATTACTGGAGTAGCCGTCGGCAGGGTTTCTGGTTTTGCAGTAAAAGGAGACGACTTGAAAGGACTCGGTGGTTTTGATGCTCTTCGGAAATGCAAACCCTCCACGGGCGCGTGGCGCTGGGCTGTCATTAATGTCAGCCATGCGAAGACGCTGTCGCCACGGGCACGGCCGTCACTTCCCCACTGTGGCCACAGCTTTCCACTCTGGCATTTCAGGCACTGCGTTAGTACTTTTCCAGGAGTCTTTGGGTAGGAATCATACATACACATGCACGCACGCATGCACACGCATGCACACATACGCACACTCACCACTGCTAAGCAAATCAGCACTCTGAATTTGGTAGGGAGAGCCAGTAACAGCCACGCGACTGTTCAAGGGCACCGTCACTCCTCGGAACCACCGTAAGCTTACGGCATCGGTGGAGGCCAGAGGTACAAACACTCTCCAGAAAGTGCCGCTCGTCGAGAAGCCAGAAATTCCAAGTGGCTCTTCACGGCTCCTACAGAACCTCACGACAGTCACAGCTTAACAGGGTCGTGAACACAGCAAAGCGGCAACTTTGTTGATATAACCGATAATGGGTAGCATCTATCACGTCTGGGCCTGTTTTCTTTTTTTATGTATTTGGTCCAGGGTCTCACGACACAGCTCGGACTCATAGTGATCCTCCTGTTTTCAGCCTCCCCAGCATTGGGATTATAGCGTGGGCCATCGTGCCCATCTTGGTGGCCAGCTCAGCGCGCCCGGCAGCAGGGCCAGTGTGGCACGTGGTGCCAGGGATTGAACCCCGGTCCCC
>NDGN011463265.1:0-22338 GCA_002564285.1 Tympanoctomys barrerae
ACTGTCCTACCAATTTGATTTAAAACTGTCTCATTGCTATTTGTCTCTCAATAAAATTATGGGAAAAAATAAAATAAAATACCATGTAGCTCTCAATTATCTTTCTTATATCAAAACTGAAGGGTGGAATGTAAATTTCACAATGACATTTGCCAAACACGGCATGTGCCAGAGCTCTCTGCTTGTGTGTGCTTTCTTCCTTTCTTTCTCTTTGAAGGCACCCAGCTTCAGCCGCAAGGCAGACCCATGTCTCAAGCTTTCCACCTGGTCCTTTAGAACTAAAGCCATTGGTGAGACCCAGTAAATGTCAGAAAGCAAGTACGCATATTAACATTTAGGGAATGCTCCGAGATTTATGGCCATGTACATATCTACTCCTTTGCAAGAACTTGTAGAACTGATCTACCACATGGCAGAATTTTAAAAATAATTCTAGTATTTTCATAGGTTAGAAAAACCCCAGAAAACTAACAAGTAGTAGTGTGGGGAAGGTAAATATTAAAGCCAAGGCACAATGCAAATCATGCAAGGAACTATTCGATGAACATCACTGAGCAACACTCTTGAGTTCCGATGACCAGTCCTCAGTTTGAGTGGTTTTTTTCGATGGCTTTCGTGTTATTATTTGGCAGGGGAGGCTGAGGCTCGAGCCACTGCTCTCCTGCATTACACCACTGAGCTCAGAGGTTTTATGACTAAGTCACAGTGTCTTTACTGTTACTCTTTCCTAGATCTCTTTACTCACTGTGTATTGCTATCAGGGAGGCTGAAAGAGAAGCAGAAGGTAAAGGAGCCAGAACACATGACCATCAAGCAGGAAGGCGCCACCTACTTGTGCCCCAGATGTACTGGCACTGGTTGTCCCTGGTCTTGCACTCGCCGTTATAGCAGCGGCCCTGGGGACAAGAGCACACATGGAGTGAGGCATGTGTGATCAATACGGCTTTTCTTAAAATTTTGACCATGCACAAAGTCTCCTTCTGGTTGAGTTAGGTAGTTTTTCACTCTACACTCCTATTTTCATAGTGAGCAACAAGAATCATGATCTCAACAGACACATAAGATACCACAGAGTTAAACTTTATAACTCAGATGGGGTCTCAAAGAACAGTTCTCTAATGCCAAAGTAATGACCTACAATTTTAATTTTCCATGAAAGCCAATAGATGGCACATTTCTTTGAAGGATACTAAAATGATCCTTAGCTTCTCATAAATGTGAATATTGAGATATTGAGGTTATTTTTAAAATGTTAGAGTAGATTGTCATATTGTCCTGTAAGAGACAGGCTGAACTTATTTAAACTGGTAAGAACAGATACACTTGATCTGAGCCAAAAGGCCAAAAAGTAATGGTTGAATTTATTTACTGATGGTCACAACTCAGCAAATTAGATTCTGAGTTGTACAACCATCATACGTTTTTTTCTTTTCCCTCATGCTGGACCATTTGTTATGTGAGTTAAATATCTTTAATGATTGGTATGACATAAAACAACTCTGAGTTAGAACCACAATGCAACAATTTACTTGAGTAATTTCTCTCCAAAACTACATTTATCAAAAAGAATAAGGAAGTTCCAGCTAATGGTTTTTTAAGTTAATTAATTAAAAATGTGAAGCCTACAATACCTGATTTTGATTGCAGGCATATCCATCTTGTTTATGAAGGTTTGGTGGACACTGAAAAAAATTACATTTTCAGTTAATGTACAGTGTGTCCGGGACTTCCAAAAAAAGGTGCTCAAAATATAAAAATGAGAAGAAATGTGAGCAAATATACAATTTGAAACATTTAGAACAACACACACAAACTCCTTTAGTAAGTTTTCCAAGTGAATTCTATCATTATAGAAATAAGTAAATTATATTCATGCCAAGGGTGCTTATATTTTTTTTATTTACCATAAAATGGACTAACTAAGATAACAAACTGTATTTACTTGCCTATAGAGATCAAACTAGAAGGGAACACAACGGACAGTGAAAAAAATGAGTTAGATTGTTATGCAGGAGTGGACCTATTCACGAATCAATTTAAGAGACCTTGCTAAGCTGCATGAAAATGTCAAATCTGCATTTCAAACCATGACACTCACCTACGGGCTGCTTTTCTGAAACAGAAAAAACACTCAGCTTTTCAATTCAATGTAATTGCTATAATAGCCCTGCCGTCTCTGACCCTTCAAAGTAGACTTGTTACCAGAACAATCTGTGATGTGATTATTTCTTTTTACCGATCCCCTTACCAACTCAGTTCTTAAATATTTTTATTAGTGTGTATTGGTTATATAGATCAATGGGTTTAACTGGTTTAATGTTGGCAGATCTATACATTCATGTAACATACTAGGATCGTTTTTAACTGCCCCGTCACCCCTTTGTCCTTTCCTCTTCCTCTTCTTTAATGAAATTAATTTTAAAAGTATACTTTATTTTTTTTCCCCAAAAGCTACTCTGAATAAATGGAGCTAAACTTTCTGCACATTTCAGAGAGCTGAGACAAAGTCAGTGCAATGGCTCCTGCTACAGTGTCCAAAATGCAAAAGGAGAAAATGGACTCAGCTTCCAAATATCCCAAATCCGACCACCTTTCTCTATCTCCACTGCTAACGCCCTGCCCAGGCTGCTGCCATTTCTACCTGGACTCCAGGACGTCGGCGGCCTCCTACCTGACCCTCCGCTTCCCCTCCAGTCTTCTAATGGGCCAGAGTATCACTGGAGCGACGCTTTAAGAAATACGGATGCCAGATCATGCTGCCTCCCCACTCAGAACCTTCCAGTGGCTGCCCAACCTGCTCACAGGCCTCTGCTCACTCTTTGCCAGGATCAGCTCTTTCCACCTCGCCCTTTCCTCTGTCTCATCTCGCTCCCTGCCCCTCTCCTATGTGCTTCATGACCTCTAGGCCTGCAGCCAAACCACAGGCTTGGCCTTTGCAGTCACTTGAGTCTCACCCCAGATTTTCACATGCTTCACTCCATCCTCTCTTGAACAGCCTGGCTAAAATCTCAGCACTTAAAAGAGGCCTTCACCACAGGCTTGGCCTTTGCGGTTACTCGAGTCTCACCCCAGATTTTCACATGCTTCACTCCATCCTCTCTTGAACAGCCTGGCTAACATCTCAGCACTTAAAAGAGGTCTTCACCAACCATGCTCTTTAAAACCTCATCTCCCTTCTTCTCTGACTTTCTCGTGTTTCCTGTTTTATTTCTTTCCTTAGCCTGCAACAATTCATGTATTTTGACTTGTTTGTGTGCTGTTGTTCCCATCATCGTGTGAGCTCCACACAGGCAGGACTGTGTGTTTTGTTCCCTGCCGCCTTCCTGGCATCCTAAACAATACCAGACATGTGGCAATGGGGCAAAAGAGACTGCATTTTCTTTTGTAACTCCTTTTAAAAAGTCACTTAAGTTCACTTAAGCTGGAGATAAACTACTCCCCCCATGTATCTAACCATAAACCCACTGAGAAAAGCAAGGTCATAAAGATAAGAACAAATAGTTAAAACACATTGGGAAATAGGGTAAATGTTAAACCATAATATCCCACGACCAGCAGATGGTCCACAGCATCTGGGAAATGTAAACCTCGTGCCTTTTTGTAAAATTCTTGAGAATGAGATAAAATGGTGAAAGTTGCTATGGAAACTTGAAAAGTATATAACCTGGAAGTAAAGTCCAAGCCATGCCCACATTTTGTTTTCCTGACTCAACTTCAGAATATCAATCGGCAGATTTCAATAAAGCCTCTCTATCCCCATGCGATCAGTCTCTCGTGAGTCCTTCTCTCACTGCTGCAACGGTGGCAACCACTCAATTACCTGGTGGATGACTGAGAGAACTAATGCACCACCCATAAACGCAATTAACTTATTCGATCCCACACATCTCAGGCGGTTTATCAAGTTTGTCACAGAAAGGCAATCAAACTAATTCAGCATTCCTAAGGAGCAGTAACCTAGTGAGACCACTGCAAGAAAAAATGCCCTGGAGCTCTGTGTGAGTGTAAAAAATAACTGACACGCATACAAGCTCCGTTCACCATAGCTTCCACTGAGCCTTTTTGTAAATATTCGAAGGATGCAATTATTGGCACTGAAACCTGAACTACTGGGCCAACTGCACAACTGCAGAGATGGCCGCGGCATCTTTCATCTGTACACTTCACTCAGAACACACTCATTATCTCATTAATCAACTATCACTCATTATCCACTTACTCTAAAACTAAGGCAACCACCGCGAACAGGAATGCAAACAAAAATGGTGCCACTAGAAAGACGCTGCAGAGTCTAAAATTAATGTGTCATCTTCACTTTCATAACATTTCAAGGAAAAAAACCTGGAGAATTCTTCACCGATGAAAAAAAAGGTTTTATGATAAATTGCTGTAGCCATGTGTGATAAGATTCCTAATCAATGTGTCTTTGGTTTAGACTAAAAAGAGCTAGCTGCTTATCACTGAAGCATTTATTAACTTACGGGATTTCATATATTGTCACGACTTAAAACAGAAGAATCATAAATCTGAATTTTTTGTCCTGCCTGTCCACAGAGCTCTGCCTACACATTCTGTCTCTTGTGTCATTCCATCCCCACTTCTGAGGCAGGCTTCACTAGCACAGGAGCTCTTAGTTATACTACACTGGACATTTAGATGTATTTCACAGCACCAGCAAAAACCACTTCCCATATTTTTGAATAGAATTGTCAAATAAGCCCACGCTTTTTGAGAAAGGCTCCTCTTGGTTGCACAAGTACTGTTTATTCTGCCATAAATGTTAATTTTTTTAATCTTTTATTTATTTTTTTGTTTGTTACAGGGTCTCACTATGCAGCTCAGACTCATAGTGCCCCTCCATCTCAGTCTCCCCAGCACTGAGATTACAGGCGTGCACAACCACCTCCGATTTCAGGGCCGACACAGCATGTGGTACTTAGGATGGAATCTGAGCCCTCGCACTTGCCAGGCAGGCGCTTGGGCTCCTGAGCTAGCTCCCCAGTCTCTGTAAGTGTAAATTTAAGTGGCTCAGGGACATCAGTAAATGCTAACAAACAAAAACACGTAGTAAAACAAAGTCAAAGTACTACTGAGAGACACACAGTCTTAATTTCTATATTCTTTTTTTCTATATTCTTAAAAAGTATTAGTACTAATTGCATTCAAAGTTCACTCTGTTACAAAATGTTTAGATAATTTTGAAAGACTTATTCTCATTATTTATTTTGGATTCATTCTGATTATCTTTAAAAATTTTTTAAATTTAAGTTTATTTTGTTTTGAAGAGTAAAAGCAAAACCAAAAACAAATAGCAGAAACCAAGACAGAAACAGGTTAACACACCTTTAAAAATTTTTTATTTGTAAGAGAAAATTCTATGCTAATATACCACTAAGAAACTAGCCAGGAAATTCTCACCTTAGACATGAGATAAAATATATTTTTTTCTTTAACAATAAAATAGATTGAACAACAAACCTCCATTATAAAAACCTTATTTCTGATAAACTCCAAAGCAATTCAGAAGTCAAAGAATAAAGTAAAAAAAAAAAAATTCTACAAGAACTGAACTCAGAAAATTAAAACCTTGCATGTTGGTTATAAAAATAGCATTATTTTACAAACCCAAAACTGTAACTCATTGAAACAGTATGTCAGGATTGTCAGCACACTTGTCATGAAAGGTACAACCCACAATTCTTATACTCCATCATTACATTATAGAAAAATTGCAAAAGAAAAAAAAAACCCTTGTTTATATATTTAGGAAGTAAAGTTAAGGTCTGGGGCTTTAGCTTGGCAGCGCAGCACCTGCCTGGCAAGCACGAGGTCCTGGGTTTAATTCCCGGTAAGGTTAACACTTAATAAGAAACATTTATAAAAATTCACAAAGATACTCACTTTGATAGTAATATGAAAAACTGTCAAAAATCTAACTATCCACCACTATGTATACATCAACTAATAAATCCACATGACAGATTTTGATAGGATCAAGAAAAGGATATTCATAAAAACTGTGTAATTGTACAGAAAAATGCTTCTTTTTTAAATTTTTTTCCCCAGTGTTGGGGATTCAATCAGGGCTTCACTCATACTAGGCAACCCTGAGCAGAATGCTTTTAAAGTAATGTCAAAATGTAAATGAAGGTAGAATGACATTCATAATTCTTACCATGACCTACACGTTCCAACCTGTCCTGGTCTCCTGAAATCTTTTTGGAACCTCCTTTTCTGAAGAAACCAAGCCTCAGTACCTACTGCTTACTGATTAGCACCCCCTTGTATCTCTAGGGGAGAGGTCGCCTCCTGCAGGCGATGCACAGAATGCTCCAGCCTGCACCTCTCTCGCATGCCCTCCTCTGCCGTAGCCAACTCAGTTTCATTTATCTGCCTTGCTGAACTAGGCAGCGTGTTGAGTCCCATACAAGCAAGGCCTCATAAATCTCGTTCCCTCCCCCTTGCATCCTGGCATTTCCAGTTTTGACACACAGCCCCACAGAAGTTTATTTGAAAAACAGAAACTTAATGAGATATAAATAAGGACCTAAAATTACACAAAGAAAGAATTCTAGAAGGCAACAGTAACTGAAACATGACAGCAATTTTAATGGACAGAAAATGATGTCCAAGCTCAAAGGCCACAAAGCCAGTGCCAGGTCAGGGACAGAGGCAGACAGAAAGCAGAGGCAGGGCCCCTGTTTCCGGCCCTACTTCAGCCAGGGCGGTGCTGCTTGTTCTTTGTTTTCTGCACTGGGCTCCTGCTCACATTCTGCTAAGAGAGAGAGCTTTTAGCTTTAAAATGTTTCAAAACAGTTCACTAGTGCTCCATTAACGTGAATGTGCCATTTAATAGGCTGGGGCCAAGAAAAAATCAATTAGATAGATATAAATCATATAAAAAAAAGTTGGATGGAGGGAGGAAGTGGGTGGAAGCCACAGAAACAAAACAGGATTAAGATGTGTTATGTCCATGTACTCATGCCGTGATGAAGGTAATCATCACGTACTGCACATATGTACAAATAAAAAGGTGTGTGTGTATATATACATATATGCACATATACATACCCATACATATATGTACATAAATATATATACTATATATATTAAAAGGAATTGTTTATGAAGGGGATAAAAATAGAATGTAGGTCCAAAAACAATATACTGAATTTTTTTTACATTAAAAGACTATCAAAAAGGTAGAAAAAAACTGGGAAACATAAAAGAAATCCAAGCATGCTCACACATATGATCCTTCTTGAAAGCTTTAAAATGTGGACAATATAGTACCTAAAGCACAGCTTGCCATACCTGGCCAGAGTCTCCAGTACAGTATTCAGTAATATCACACCCATTGACAGCATCCCGGCATTCATACCCTCGTGGCTGAAACTGCAAATCAAAACTCGATATTAGGAGCTAGCATCAGATAAAATTTCAGAAGTTGTGGTTCTTCTATTTCCCAACCACCCAATGTTGTCTCACAGCCATCACCAAACCCTTTCATGAATTTGTGAAAGAGGGGCGGAACAGAAACAGGGGCCCAACTGCTACCTGCCACACTAAAGAGGAACCGTCAGTTAAAGTATTAAGTGTCAGGTTTCAAAACCTGTTGTCTCTGCATAGTATTTTAAAATGATTCCAATGTGAAGGGAATTAGGTAAAGAAGAAATATTGGTTTGGTGTAAGACAAAGAGGCAAAACAGTGCAGCCTGAGTGTTTAAGATCTCTCTGAAGAACTGATATGCAAACACAGCCTTCACTATCCATTAGCATAAATATTAATCCTGTCTTAGCTAAACAGACACAGTAAAATGGCAATGAGTTCATATAAATCACCTACCGTGATGTCAGTGACTGTCTATGATATGCAAAATATTTTGCTTGTCTGGGGAGGGGGTGGGTAGAAAATAAAAGCCTCAAGCAACTCATAATCTGCTCGGGGATAAGAGCAACAACCAACTATGCTGGAATCTTAGAATATCTTAATGTGCAATATCCCTGGCATGGAAATATAATAAAATCATGCAATTTTATGATTTTAAGGATTTTCTATATGAGAAAAACATTAAAAATGACTTTTTAAAACTAACTGGAAGTCACTGAAGCTGTGTCACCACATACACAGACTGTGTGTGTAAGAACATATACAATTACACCCTTATTGAGCTTTCCTGATTTCTAGAGGATTCAGAAATCCAAGAGGGCAAATACAGGCATTAGCTATTGTGCTTTGAGTCTAGAGTGAATTTTTGAAGAAAAATGTTAAAAGCAAATCATAAGTTAAAAAAATCATAAAAATTGTTCGTCTTCGACAATTTAATTTGATTCTGTGTTAATAGAGCAACTCAGTATTTATTTTGGCATCTGCACAGTATATTTTCTTAAGGAGGCACTGTGAGATAAAGTAATGGGTAGTAAGTAACAGAAAAGGTAAACAAGACCCACAAAACTTGGGTGAAATTATTGATCCCCCAAAATTACCAGGCCAATGCACATAAAATTCTAACAATCTACTCTAATGCTCCATATGCATACTGAAATATTTGGCTCATCTGTCAATTAAAACAAAGATGAAAGTTTCAGGGAACTCACAAGGCATGAGGTATTGTTACAGCAAGGCCCATCGCTGCAGTGGGCCCCATTAGAGAGAGAGCACTTCTTACAGCATAATCCATAGCATTCCTAGAGGAAAAATTACAGGAGAGTAAGCCAGGAATATCGCCCACTGTCCACTTAACATACTCGGTACATACGGATTACACATAGTCCAAATGAACACACTCAGATAGTAAGCAAATATATTAGCAAAGAATTAGTCACTTTCAACAAGGACAGACTCCTTTCTACTACATTTCTCAACAGAATATGACCTGGGATGGGCATCTCTATCAGAGGGCAGGCTTATTTCTTAATGGGTCCTCACAACCCTGTTAACTGTACTACATCCTTAATACCCAATTTAGTTTTAAGGAGGCAAAAATAGTACACAACATGGAAAATATGTTTCATAATTTGGTAAAACTTATCTGAGTATGAGCTAAGAATTTTTAAGAGGGAGAGAATTGGATTAGAATAATGCAACAGACTTTTGCAGACAAGGCCATAAAGATAAGACTAGCTGTAACTTGTCTGAGTTTGGCTGAAGCACTAACCAGAGAGATGAGAAAGAAAACCAGTGAGACCACAAGGATTAACATCACAGGCTCTGAGGAAGGGATTACTGAATGTAGAGCAAGCCTTTTAAACTTACCACATGGAAACCACAATCACATTCCTCCCCAGGTTCCACGTATCCATTTCCACATTCTGTGGGCTCAAAGAGCTGAAAGAGATAGGGACACAAAAGAAAAATGTTTCATCACAGAAAATCAATAGTCAACTGGGCCCCAGGCCTGACCCTATAATCAGCTATCTGCCACGTGGTGTTCTCCTGTAGCTTTTGTTGCAGCATCTTACACAAAATGTCCGTCTGAGAAGTACTGTCCACTTATTAATAAGATTTCCAGAAACATATTTGAAATAGGGTGATATCTCTTGGGGTTGCATTGGTGGTGGACTCCAGGGACAAATCCTAGCATTAGAGATACTTTTTATGGAGACAAGCTGTCAGGAGGAATAGATCACTTTTTATATTTGCTAATGGAACTAAAATGCGTTGCTAATAAGACTTATAGATAAGTTTGCTGACTTGACTTGAAGCAGTTGAGAAGACATAAAAAATTTTAAAAACAAATAGGCCTTGGTCACAACAAAATATAATACATTTGATCATGTAAGTAGAAATAAGCTTAGATAACAATGTTGCTGGAAATTTGCATTATCTGAAGCATATTAAGTAAACCTATAAACACAAGCATGAATATATAGAAACCTCTCAATCATTGCTGGATTGGTGGAAATGTCAATCTCCTAGCATAATCCATCCTACTAATGCTATGAACTTGCTTCCAGATAAAGGCTTTACAGACCAGTGATCAGGGCGATTATTGATTGTAAGAAAACGCCTATTTCCCATCCTCCAAGGCAAGCATTCTTGGGAGTATGTGCATCATCACCTCTTGGTGAGGACTAGAGCAGTTTATCCCAACACAAATGTCAGGTGCATGCCTAGAGGGGGAGAAAAAAAACTAGCCCAGAAGCTACACACCCTAAGGAAAGTTTACCTTTCACTGAATCTACCCAAGGAAAACCTGATCCTTCTTCTAGGAAGACCCAACTACTGTAGGAAGCAAGCAAAGTTTCCAGGCTCACTGGGTGGGACTCCTACATAGGAAGTCCATTAAGTGAAATGGACAGCCCTAACTGCTATACTATTTGGATCAGCAAGCAGGAGAAAACAGAAATGAGTAAGAAAGGCCAGCCAGAACATGAGCAGCATTTTATACCAGGCTCTCCCACCCTTCTCTCTTAGCATTGTCTCCAACCTTACATGGGCAGTATCACAAAGCAGACAGAAATGGCAACTGGGAAGACACCCAAAGCACAAAAAGTACCCACATAAATACTGTGAACATAATACACACATATACACACATCCACTGACTAAAAACACTTGAGAAAAAAAATCTGTTCTTTCACACACACACACACACACACACACACAAACTATTCTCCTGGAAACCATAGAGCTCTTTTTAAAGCACTGTAATATGTAGTTTAAAAAGAGAAATAATTTGGGGCCAGAGAGATGGCTCAGTAGAATAAGAGCTTGCCTGGCAAATGCAAGGGCCTGAGTTCAATTCCCAGTTCCACAAAAAAAAAAAAAGAGAGAGAGAGAGAGAGAAATAATTTTATATTTATTAACTTTCAAAAATGAAGTTTCCTAGAAGTTATTTTGATATAAGATCCACATTATTGGGACAATTTTCATCCTACTCACAGGCAATTTGAGAAAATGTAATGATGAATCACTATGCATACACTAAAAACTTTAACCATTCTGAAGAACTCAGTGCTGTTTCTTGGGCATGCTGCTGATAATTAGCTGGTACACTGCAAACCAGCTAAAATTAGACATGTGCATTGCACCTCAAAAGTGCCATCGGCTCACATTAGTTCTTCATTACTGATTTCACCCATTTCAAACACTTTGAAGTTTTCAGACTTCTATGCACTGAGATCAAGGCCAGCCCAAGCGTGCAGCCTACTTTAGTGAGGGAAGGTCACTTTCAAAGTCCTACTTCTTTTTCCACAGCTTTACCGAGATTTTATGCCGATGTCAGCCATCAAGCTATCATCTCCTGACACCAGCAGTACTGCTTAATGAGGAGTATGGAATAAATTATTCTGTCAGTTATTCACATTAGTCACTGATTTTTTTTAGAAAAGGTTAACATGAATCCCCTGCTCTCTCAATTTGCAGAATATTAAGCATTTTGTGAGCAATGAACTATATTTGACTTATGAAGTAGTATGCTACATGGGGTCCATAACTACCTGGGCTCATTTTAGGTCTGGCTGATAGTAGTGAAGCTTTCTACCTGGAAGAAAAGACCACCACTACCACCATCAACAAGAGAAGGAAGAGGAGGAGGAGAAAGAGAAAAAAGAGGAGGAAGACAGGAGAGGAGAGACAGAAGAAAAATAGTAATTAGGTTCGAGAGAAATTGGAATTGTACCAGGTAAATGGGTTAAAGTAATAATATTTTATCTTCATCTAACGCATTACATCTTAGAAGCAAAGTTAGAACATTCTAGCAGGAAAAATTTAAAGATATTTAACTTGAAGGATTTTTTTGCTTTGAGGATGGTTTGGGAATGCAGCTAACACTGCATACTAATTTAGAATGTGATGATTCACTTGAAGAGGACTCAATCTTCAACATGACAAGGGCTTCTGTAGTTAAATACTAATCTGACTGACAAGGAACTTGCTGTCTGGAGCAAGGATCTAATATTTAGTGTTGTTCCTCTGTGACTCACTGAAGAAAAAGCTATGTGTTCCAAGTTACTAACCTTTGTTGGTCTGTTGAAAAGACAGGCTCCGCCTCCTCTCTGTAAGAAGTCTCTGTACTCCAAAATGCTGCACTTTGAGAATTTTCGGGAATGAGAAACCCTGAAAAAAAACAATGAGTTCATTACATGCACAATTTACCAAAAGCAGTCATCAGAGAGGAAAATTAAAATTTCTAAATCAGAACGAAGCATTCATTTGGATGAGATGAATCTATACAAATTTTGACAAGTCACTTACATCCAAATTGCTAAGCAAGTTTGTTTCTTGGAATTTAAAGAAAATTACAGAATTAGGGGCCAGGTTATATCTTCTTAAGTGGATAAGTCCTCCTTGCTTAAAATAGTTTTCTTGAAGTTCACTATAAAATGTCATCTAGGTTGTATTGTAATCATTTTTTAATTTGTTATATCTCAGTAAAGATCAGTACTTTTTTACTCTGTCCTGAATAAAAGGAACTCATGAACCTACTAGACTTGACTCTGAGGATGTAACTAGATGAACTGATTTCTTACAGACCTGGCATTCAGGCATTGACAATGCAATTCAGGTAAATAAGGAAACCTAAATAAATGTGTTAGAAATACATATGGGATATATATATATATCATATATATATGATATATATATGATATAATCAAAACATACAATGAATAATTAAATAAAAATTTTCAGTCATTACAGCAAAAGTCACATTGTCATGATCCCCATCAAAATATTCCTCCTTGATTCAAACACACCTGTTCCTGTTCCTGCCTCTTCTGAAGCAGTTTTCAAGTCCTCTTTCATGAGTGTCTTTTTAAGGCTACTTCAGTGACCTCAATCAATTCAAAACATTTACGGCAATTTTTGTCAAAGAAAACCTTGCCCAAGTATCTTCACCTGTCTGATTCACCACATCTAGCAGTGTAACTTGAGGGCTTTTCCTTAAAGTCAAAATGACCATGAAAGTAAGTATACAGGATAGATCTAGGACATCAAGGCAAACACAACAGTGCAACTTAACTCATAAATAATAATCACAAAAAGGACTTCCACACTGCATAAGAAAGTGTCAAGAACAATGGGTGACATGTGTTCAAAGCATAGGACAGAATCTTGAAAGGTTTAGTGGCAATGTTTCTCCTACTACAATTTAAAAAATTTAAATACTTGGGCACAGGGTAAAAAAAAATTTAAATACTCACCATATTTTTATCACACCTCATATACATATATATTTATATGTATACATACAGTAAAAACAGAACTAGGTTAAAATCCTATGAGTAAGTCCCTCATTCCTAAATTCAAATACACACATGGTCAGCTGAATTTTACACACTGATTTATAAGGGATATTTGTAATAATATCTGATTTAAAAGTGATGGGCTACAGAGTGCAGCAGCCAGGGTTCAATTGAGACTGGGCGTGGTGGCACGCACCTGTAGTCCCAGCACTTGGGAGGCTGAAAATAGGAGAATCACTACAAGTCTGATCTAGGTAGTAAAACCCTGTAGACCCTATACTAAATACACAAAAAAAGTGATGAGCCACTTATTCCAGGATATAATCTAATAGTATTATGTATTGTGACATATGATGATAGTTTATAAAAGTAAAACCAACTACTATTGACAGTGACCAGAGATAGCTTATAAGAACTAAACAGAATTGTACACTTGAGGAAATATACTATAACTTTAAACAACCTCTTTCTATAGTACTTGGGATTAAACTCAATGTTTAATAGACTGTGAGTAGTCAGATCAAAACCTCATTTAGACACTGAGAGTTTCAAAGACAAGGCAAATCCCTATAAAACCAATACTATAAATGGTGTTGCCTTTCAACAACAGCTCTCAGGAAGCCTGAAGGTGCCATAAGCAACTGAATTGTGGAACTGAAGTCACACAACCATGGAAGCAGGAGTTTTGAGTTTCTAGGAAAATGTTCTAAAGTCCCAGAGATACATGACAGATGGTGCCCACCCTCTTCTGCCCAGCAACTGGACTGACTCCTGTGAGGCTCTAGTGCAAGAACAAGGAAGGGATTCTACATGAGTAGGTGCAGATCTCAAGCAACCAAGCTCAGAGAGACTGAGACAGTACCAAAAATTGCCAAGATACTGTGCAGCTATCCAGCATGGGCCAAAGGAGGAGGAGAGGCACATGCATAAGGATACCCATCCCATCTACTGCAACTGGTACAGTTCAGAAGTCTGGAGCAGCAGATCACGTAGACCAGCACTCCCTGGGAAAAGGCAACATTGCCAGGCCTCAGTTCACTGAAGGCCCAAAGTATTTACAAATGAAAAGAGGAAACAGGTGAGTGAATGTTCATATGCCCACCATGAAAAGATTAGGCACAATAAATCTGATTTTATTTTTTCAAAAAAATTATAGGGTTCATGGAGTTGGCTCAGTGGAATAAGCACTTCCCTGGCAAATGCAAGGGTCTGAGATCAATCCCCGGTTCCACAAAAAAAAAAAAAAATTATGAATCCTATAAGTATAGCACAATTTTTATTAATGTAAACACGTATACTTACAAGTCCCTTAAAATGTAAATTGATGACTAAATTGATTTTCACTTACTGCTTCAGGTAAGCAAACAACTTTAAATTCTGAGTGTACTAAAAATTTAATGCCTCTCTTAAACTTAGAAGCATTTAGTAACGTGCTGCTTTTAAGGATTAAGAAGAAGTAGATAATACATTTTACTTTGATCATTAACCTTAACTAAAAAGAAATTAAAATACATAGTGAATTAGTCCTGTCAGTTCTAAAATATCAAAGAATTAATTATTGGATTTATATTAAATCCTTAGCCTAAAATGCCAGTACTCAAGAGACCGTGTCTCTAGTTATATGTGGCAATTTTTGCAAAAGGCATATATCAAATGCATGCGTAAATAAAAACATACCCCGTTTCTTCCATGATGCAGCCACCCCAGGACTCTGTGCAGTCACATTCTGGTCCAAGAAAACCATAAAAGCAGCAGAGAAAAAAGGAAGTAACAAAAGTCAATCTTTAATTTGCATCATAGTTTCTATAAAAAGTGCTTTATTACCAATTCCACCTCAAACAGGTACAGAAAGAAAAGCCTCACAGAGCAGAACATATTTCATTTAAATGAGTCTTTCCTCCTCTTTTACAGTAGTGTAAGTTGTACCTAAGAAAACAGCTGGCATCAACTAAAATCATGGCTGTCTTCATTACGACGAGGACAACTCAGTGAGTCCCCTCATTCCACTGTGTGGTGAGAAGGACCTGGGTAGAGCTTGCAATGCCAGTGCCGGGCCAAGTTCTACCATCTGAGAGACTGACATTGAGTCTCTTTGAGTCTCCCAGTTCCACCTCTAAATGGGAACAAGGCCTCACTGCTCATCTCGCAGTATGGCTCTGGGGCTCACTCCCAGGATGCTTTTCCGTGCTCAGGCAAATCCCAGTTATCACGGAAGTTCTTCTAAAGGAACAAACCAAAAGAGACTGAACTCTCTTGAGTCAAAGGCAGCCCCAGCTAGAGAACTGAAGTACATTCTGCTAAAATGTCTCATGAGAGGAATCTAAAATAGAAGTAGTCTATTACTACTTAATAATCACCTAAGTAGTAACTATAAACTTAATGTTGCTACCAGAAATTGATATAATACTCTGATGGGCTTTCTTTTCATTTGTTTTTTCCTATTCTTTTTACTATCATAGATAAAGATGTTTTTAAAAGAACACTTTTAAGTGATTTTTTAAAAACTAAGATATTGGAAGTAATGAAATAGCTAAACAAACAATTCACGAAGAAATAAAGAATTATAAAAAGGAAGAAACTACAGGAGGCATTAGGTATGAATCCAACTTCTCACTGTACTTCATCACCCAACTCAGTAAGCCAAGCATGGCCCTCCAGGATGGTCAAACAAGGCTATAAATCTGGTGACGATACTTTCTGATTCAAAGGTATCTATGCCAGCTGACAAAACCTTATACACCCCCCTTTACTATGGAACAGTATTTCCTGGGAAAGCAAACACCCTGAGAAGACATTGGAAAATGTAAGTTAGTGGGTATTTGCCAGATGCCTGGAGACACTCGTGACAGCTCTGGGCTTGATCACATAATTCATGTAAAGGGAATTAAGAAGCCCATGGTTGTACATTTTGTTTTATTTCCATATTTATGTATTACGGGCCTCAAAAGTAGAAAATGTAGAATAACCTTTTTCCTTTTCTTCTTTGAGGACACAGTGATAGAGAAACCTTTACTCCCAGCATCTCATATTTACACAGAGAGGGAGAGACTTCCACTTAATTTCTAGTTTAGTACATAATATAAGCAAACATGAGTGAATGTGGTTTCCCTTTCCAAAAGATCACACTATGACATTTATGGACCTGAGGTACCTTTGCCTTCTGCCATGGAAATGTTTTAAAAATTACATTTTGCTACTGTGTGGCCATAAAAAGGAATGTAATTCAGTTTGAACATTTTTCTAATTTTAAAAGAAATTACAAATTTTCATAGGCCTCTAAAACTACATGGGTCACAGACACTTTGTCCACTGGATTAATCAATCCTGCTTTTGCATCTTCTTTGATTAATGAAAGACAGGTCACCAATAGTCAATCTTCCTGCTTTTGTACTGTGTGGAGTTCATGGGCTCCTGTATGGACTTCCTCTTGTACATATCCATGCACCATGGGAGAATTCTCTCCTTGGCCACTCACCCCAACTTTAAAAGATCCAGGGGCACCACAGTCCAGACAGTGGTAGCAAACTGATAGCTCTCATGCCACAGGAGGTATCTATTATTGAAAGCTTTAAAAGGTTCACCATCAATAGTCTAGGGGGACTTACTTTAACTTTTTTTGCAATGCAGTGGGTAACTTTAGAGTTCAAATATGCACTTCTTGTGTGGAATCTTGTCTAGCGTCTTGTGCCTATGCTCACTGGCTAGAACCCAGGGGGGCGTTATTCACCCCAACACTCTGCTATGTGAGAAAGAGCTAACTCACAGACTAAGAAACTGGGTGTGACTTCATGGATTTAGAAAGGAAAATTTCTTCAAACCCAAATAGATTAAGAAGTACTTCAAGTTTCTCATTTCATAAATGGTTTAAGGGAAGGATTATAAAATTAAACTATGATGATTTAGGAATGAAAACTATTGACAGAACATGCATTGTAGGGACCAAATGGCACACAAAGTCAGAAGGTCAGTGTACATACTTGGCTTTCTGCTCGACGGTTCCCATTGGATTCCAAGGTTTTGAGCCAGGCTTTGCGATAACACTTGTGCCACTGCCATTGGAAGACCATACTGTTTTTCAGAGTTGAAAGTGTGTGGGAAACATTTGAGAGAGTGCACAAAGCTAGTTATTATTCCTTGGTTGTCACCATGTATCACCTCATTTCCCCCAGTAAAGCCTCAAAATTTCTAGAGATGCAATTTTCTCTTTGTCACTTTTCCCTCCCAAATAAGCCCAAGAAATGGAAAGCTTCTTCCCCTGTGGTACCTTTCAGGGGCTGAAACCCTCACATGGAAACACAAAATACAAATCACAAAAGGATGTGCTCCAGTTCAACTTATACCAAACCAGGAAGTTCAACTTATTATAAATACGTCAAGGAAGTCTCCAACAAATGATGGCTAGTAGGATATAAGTTCTAGGAGTAACCAGGATTTAAAATAGAGTTGCTTGGGGATTTTAGGTGCTCTTGCTAACAAAAATTTTCTTTATAAATATATGTTTATTTTAAAAATCAAATAATGATTAAGAAATGTTTTTTAGAACACATCCTACAGGTAAGTAGAAAACTTCAAGTGAAAGCATTGGTTATAAAGAGAAAAAACATGAGTATCATGAATTCTTTTATTTAAATGGGTAAATCTAACATGTAGAAAAGCACTATAACTTTAAAAAAACTATTTAAGGGAAGGATTAATAAGCGTATAAAAATCTAATGTCTATGACCCTAAAAATCTATGGCTTGCATAGATTTCTGGCTTGTATTTCCTTGATAAATATGTAAAACTCTCAATACTACGATAAACCCAGAGGACCACTCTGGCTTCTCTTTGCTAATGTAAGCCAGTCAAGCTGCATTCTTGATGTCCTCATTCCAAGCGAGCACGAGAAGGATGTAAATTAGGTCATAAGGAAGGAGGGAATCAGCTGCACACATAAAGCTCTACTTAAAGAGAATTGATAAAATCTACCTCGTTCACACCAACCCCTCTTGTGCGAGAACAGACACCTGCAAAGTAGCTCAGGCTGCTTCTCTTATAGTGGAATGTCACGCGCCTTAAGAAAAAAATAAAAATGCTGTAAGGAAACCCAATCAAGTGCCCACTACATAAACCTTCCCACAACACAACCACTATCCTGTACTGACTGGTCTCAAATTATTCTTCTCTAGGAAGTCGAAAACTGTTTATTACAGACATTTACATTTATTTTGTGAAAATACCTTTAAGTTAATGTGTTAACCTCAGATCAATAAGCATTACATAAGAGCAAGGAAGCACCATACTCTGACACAGGAATTCAGGACAGAAAAATGAACAGACTTCAGCCCTTGAACCTTTTTCTACTAGAGGTTACTTTGTAGTTATAGAAAATAGTAATTATTATAAATTGATAACTAAAAACAGAGAAAAGAAAATAAAAGGTAAAATGGAAAGGAGGAAGGAGTACTTGAATTGGTGTAGCTCAGAGGGATGTTTGAAAACAGTTTCACTGTAAGTGGAGCAGGGAACAGCTTATAGAAACCACAGTACACCCCTTGCCTAGGTGATGGAAACTCAACCGGATTCAATGGTCCTTTGGAAAGACTGATTTCCCAGCAGCTCTTGCAGCTAAGTGTGGTCATGTGACTGAGCTCCAACAGATGATTTGGTGGTAAAACTGCTATTCCCTCTCACTCCTCCCTTGCCAGTAATAAAGGTTAGGGTGCAGGCATCCCAGATAGTGAGGTGACTCTGGACCTGGAGTTACGTCTTCTGAAGGTGGAGCTCATGGTCATAACATTGTAGGCAACTGAGTTAGACAGAAATATTATAGGTAGACAGACAGGGCTGGGCCCTCAAAGGATCCAATATGGAAGACAAGATACCCTGCAACTGTGGAAGACACAGGCAGCCCCACTGGGGCCAGACCTCAAGACAAAAGATTAAACCAATGCACTCACATACTTCCCTGGGAATGAACCTCAGGGATTGATATTCTAAAGAGGTATCAGTCATCTTGAAAAAGCCAGGGAGACACTAACTCAACCCCCTACAGAAAAATCCCATTCTATATTCATGCCTGGTAGCTGTATGACTTGCTTCCCCATTTGCTTCTGATTTAATCAATTATGCCAGAGTAATTATGCTTTTAATCTTACCGGTTGACCATAGTTTTGCCCCACCTCATGCCCACATTTTGAGTCTCCATGTTTCCACCTTAGACCCACCTCACCTTGTGGATTTGCTCTATAAAAATCTCAAGGAAAGGCTCATTCCTGGGCAACCCACTCAGATCCCCTTCTGTCTCTCTCTCAGACAGAAGCACTATTTCCCTCAATAAATTTATCTGCTCTTAACCTCCACTATTCCTAAAACTCATTCCTCGATTTTAGAGAACATGAACTTGTCCTAGGTATCTTTCAGATTGAGTTTCAATCTCCCACAGTCAATAGCAGCACCAGGACCTCAGCACGGGAATCCACCTCAATCTCCTTACACATGCAGAGGTGCATCGGTGACCACCTTGTTCAAGTCACTATTTTCTGGTATGTCACTTAACTAAGGGACTAAAGACAAATGCCAAAGCAAAGGCTACAATAAAAGCCTGAACAGGTACATACGAAATGAGATGCACAGCATCAGCATGCTGCTTGATCCGCTGCCGGTATTTGGAGAACTCATGGAGCATCTGCACAGGATTGGTGGAGATATCTATATGGTCCTTCTCAGTCCAGGTCTCTACAGCTACCAGGACAACCCTGGTATTGAGCTGCTCCTTGTAAATCTGAGGGTAGACAACAGGACAGGTGCAGGAGGAAAACACTGGGTCAAACATGCACAATCAGTGAGTCAGTCAGCGGAAGGACAGGAAGGGGGAGGTGAGAGAACACGGGGCCAGAATTAGCTCATCAGAGAGAACGCTCTTCTCCTTTCTCTTTTCCAAAAGCAAAAGTAAAAAAGAAAGAACAGCCACACAATTCAATCTCATGTTTAATGTTCTCCTGTAAGGTTATTTCCACCCCAGGCCAGCACCTCTTGTAGCCTGGGATCTTAAAAGGGCCGATAGACAGTAGGAAAGCTACAAAGTCAAGATCAAGACAGAAGACAAAGTGAAATGGGTTCAGCAAGGTTATCTAAACCTCACATGAGGTCACAGGATGGAGCCGTCTACACTGACTGTAAGAGCAGTGCAGCCAGTTACTCCTGCAGGATTGGAGCAGCTCACCAGACAACATAGCTGGTTTGCCTGTGATATATGAAGAGTGAAATAACACAGAGAGAGAGGATCACAGATCTAAGGTCACAGGAGGGAAAGAGCAGGTCTTTATTACCCACCCCACCTGCCCACAGGGTGGCGTCGCTCACAGCATTTACACTGCTAGCCTTCAGCTCTCCTCTACTTTGGAGCCAGCAACTAATTTATTCACACAATTAAGCAATTTCAGTGAGTGCTGTTCTCCTGTCCTATTTTCAAACCAATTAAGAAAACAATGAGTGATCTTTGAACACACTGGAAAAGGGACTCTCAGCACGCTTAAATCAAACTGAAGCCATAACGACTTTACACAAAAATGAGTTAAGTATAATGTCTTTTAAAAAATAGTAGTCGGTTTTGGAACCTTATAAGATAACGTGAAACAAAAATTAAACTCTGTAAGATGTGATTCTATTCAGCCATGCTGAAATGATTAACACAGAGGTGCTAGCAAGTAAACAGCTTTTGCAGAAAAGCTGTGTTTAAGTTTCTCTTTTCTATATTGCTTTATAGCTTTCTTTTAAGATTGACAAGAGCTGAAATTAAGGAAAAAATAATAAAACCAGATGTAAATTGGCTCTCAGAGGTTCAATCTTAACTTCCTATTAAATATTCTATGCACATCCACTTCTATTATAATTTTGCTCAGCTGTGCGTACCAAGCACATAACATATGCTGGTGAACAAAACATGTTATGAATATTTACGTGACTGGTGGTTTGGGGCTGTTTAAAATGCAGAAAAGAAAGCAGCTCCTTGGAGTAAATAAATACCATTTAGGTGTTTGGCAAGTTATAAAATGGGATTTTTCAGTTAAAAGGGAACATTCAATAGATAGAGAAAAATATATTCATCTGAATAAAACAGCACTTTATATTAGAATATATAAAGTAATATGTAGTGTTTAATTTGTTAATTAAATAACAAATATTGAATTATTGAATCATTATGAATATATTATTGAAAATAATATATAATATTCATATCTATGGAGTTCCCACCTAAGGAAGGAGAAAAGAAGGAAACTTTAACAATTACTCTTTGTAATTGTAAAAATTTGCAGCTAGAAAATTTAGAAGGAGATAGATATTTTGTTGTTTCACATTAGTTATATTTGGAGACTATACCATTGTAGAAAAGAAGTCCAAAACATTCCACTATGGAACATTAAGATAATAAATTTGCATTCTTTAAAGAAGCATTTTATCTTTTCTCCCCAAATATAGTCTGCCTCAATCTATTTATGCTTTCCTGCTAAGATCCTGTGTATAAGAAAAGCTAAACTAATAATTTTTTTTAATTTATTTCAGGCTCTCACCATGCAACTCAGATTCATAGTGATCCTCCTGCTTTCAGCCTCTCCAGCACTGGGATTACAGGCATGCTCCACCACACCCAGACTTGGTGGCCAGCTCAGTGTGCCTGGGGGGCGGGGCACGGTAGGGCTGGCACAGCATGTGGTGCTGGGGATTGAACCCCAGTCCCTTTGCTTGCCTAAGCAGGCTCTTGGTCCTACAAGCTATCTCATCAGCTCCCAAACTACTTTTAACAAAGTATTTGCCAAATATAACTTTCAGTCTTTTGCTAACTAATTTCCTCCATTATTTTCTGTCCCCCTTTTGGCTCTGGTAACAATGTTCTACATATTTTCTAGAAACAATGGTATACAATTAGTGCTACTAAAATTTTTTCAATGTTTAAGGAAATGTAAATATCACTAACCCTGATCTGATCATTATACAGTGTATATAGATATCAAATTATAACACTGCATCCCGTAATATTTACAAATTAAAATTAATAAATATAAATGTGAAACAAAGAAGCAAAGCCAATGAATCCTCAGAATTCTAAGAGTAGGGGCTGGTGAGATGGCTCAGTGGTCTAAAGCACCTACTTAGAACAAGCTTAGCAAA
>NDGN011463280.1:0-12628 GCA_002564285.1 Tympanoctomys barrerae
ATTGAACTCAGATCCTTGCATTTGCCAGTCAAGTGCTTATCCTACTGAGCCATCTCCCAGGCCCCAACCATTTCAGTTTTTGCTGCTGTGAATTTCAAGTGGTAGGCGACATGTGGCTAAAGGGATGTCTTAAACATTGATGTAGAAATAAAGGATGGTCTTAAACATCCATTCCAGTCCTGAGATTCTTTTAAGTCTTTCCATTTCCTTCAGTGCTAGATAAATAACATTTTAAAAAAATGAGCTGTGTTTCTGTCTAGTTCTGCGCCTTACAGTTTCAGTGGTGTGCCATAGCATGTCCTTGGCTCTTCTGATTCTGTTTGTTTACACCCAGGCATGACTGAGGAGGGGCTGGAATTCATTGCCTCAATACCAGCATGTTCCCTACCCGGCTGTGGACTGCTATAAATCATTTTACTAGGCTCTATTTCCTGAATATTTCTCTTAGGGTTGTGGGGGAGGGTGGGCTATAGAATTCAAAGCAGATTTACTGAGAGGCCTTGGAAAATACACTGCAAGGGATGCCCCAGCTCTTGCTGCTCCTGCTTAACACAGTGAGGGATTTTCAGAGAAAAAGACTAATAATTAGTTTCATTTGTAGGTAGAAGACGGTCTTTGAAGATGTCTGGCATTGATTATAATAGTGGGCATGATTGCCATTTTGAAATTTTGCTTTTTAAGACCAGGCACTGTCTGTTGAGAGAGGGTTTTGCTTCTCCTCAGTGGGAGCAAAAGAGTACAGTACTTAATTAAATATCAGGGTAAACATCTGAGACAGATACTATGGACAAGATTGATTAACATATCCTTGTTCTTGGAAAACTCATCCTTGAAGACGTTTTGCTTCTGTGTAACTGGGACTTTGCTTTATGACCTGCATTCCAAAGGGTAACAGCAATATAATTGTGCTTCAACCTGCCCTTCTGTTTGGTCATTGACCCAAATCTCTCCCTATTCTCTCATCATCTTGTGATTTTCTTGATCCAATTCCACACAAACCTAGTTTCCATATCATTAGGATGCTTACTGAAACCTTCACTCAAGCGTTATGGGCTGAGCCACATTGAACCTTCCCCTGGTGACGTCACAGCCTCCCAGATCATTGCCATCAGGAGATTCCCATGTCTCCTGGGTCCTAGAGCCTAATCCTCAGACTCCTGGGTCCAGTGATTTCAATATATGATAGGTTCAGCATACCAAGGGCCCAAAAAGAGTTAAAAAGCTGCTGTCACAAAGCCAAATTCTAATCAATTTCTTTCCTCCAACTCTCTTTCACTGCTACTAATTGTAATAATCATCACTTACTGAGCCTTTACTAAGTGTGAAAAGCCAAGGGAAGTACTGTTTTTACGCTGGCATATGTAATCTGCACAAGAACTCTGTGAAGTCTTCTAATTCCACTTTACACATAAGGAAATAGACATAGGAAGGCAAAACAATCTGAATAATCTTTTCAGTAAACATCAGAGTTGGGTTTTTAACCCATTAAGAATGTCTGCCTGTCTTTTTCATTTAGCAGATTATTTGTTAAGTCACCAAAGTATCTTTCCAATAAAGCTGTGTCATGAGATCTACTGGACGGAAGAAAAGAGTATCATTGAATGTGCAACAGTGCAGTCATTTCAAACAGGAAAAAAATAAGCAGAGTTGTTAGAACAATGAAAATAAATAGGCAGTTACAGGTCTACCTGAATATTTGAACCTTTGGAGGAAAGACATCAGTGCTAATTAATGAATTATGAGAATCACACAGCTTTAAAGATAATTTTATGATACTTATTTTTTGTTAAAGCATGTTGCTATCAACAACATTCTGTCACTGAATACTAATGGAAACGTTTCCCATTCTTTTCTACAAAGTAAAGTCAATAGAGGGAGAAAAAAAAAAGTTGTGACTGTAAGGATTTTATTTGAGATCTCAACACAGTGAAATTTGCATAAATTCTAAAGCAAAATTAAAATCCATTAACACTTGTCTCTGGTAATTAACGTAAGCTTGTTGTTTTGAATGACTATTCCAGACATACAGGGAGAAGTAGAGATGAGAAGATGCACAGCCCTAGAAAACTAGGAGGATTGTAAACCAGGAATGATGTTGCTCAGAAAGCCCCAATTCTAGGAAGGAAATAAAAGTTGTTTAGACTTTCGTAAAACATTGAAAAATGCTTTCTATTTTATAATGTATAGTCATTTAAGATTTTCACCAGATGTTTATTTTAGAAGATACATACGACACATTCATGTATGTTCATGGTAATTTATTACCCAAATTTATTAGTACCCTTTGGAGAAAACAGAAATGTTGACAAATATTGATTATTTAAGACAAACTACAGAAAACCATATTTTTGGGTTTAAAAAAAGATACAGGACTTTCAAGTTTTATGACTTTCTAAATATTTGAAGAGAAGCCATGTTGCATTGAGAGGTATTTATTTATTTATTTATTTGTGGAGCAGGGGATTGAATTCAGGACCCTGCGCTTGCCAGACAAACGCTTATTCTACTGAGGTATCTCCCTGGCCCCTTATTTTTTTTTTATTTTAAATAAGGAAACTCCCCCCCAATAAATAACAAAGACAAATACAAAAACAAAGCAACACAGAATAAAAATGGTGCAGAAAAGGACAGAAAACAATGGTTATTGTATTAGGTGCTGTTACCATCCACTTTGTTGCTCAGGTTACCAGATACAGGTATTCCAGATTGATCAAGTAATTAAACTTTAACTCCTCCTTTCACTAACCCTTAATTTTTTTCTTGTCCTTTTTACTTTTTAAATTTATTTTAAAGAAAGCATAAAAATAATAGATGAGACATTAGAAGCGATACACTTAGGCTCTATCTTAGATACTCTTCTCTCATTGCTGGGACAAATACCTAACAGTCAAAATGAGGGAAGGAAAGGTTTATGTAGCTCACAGTTACTGCAGGTTTCATGATTTGAAACAGCCTGAATTACATAGCAAGAACTCGGAGCCTTATTTACTCAGGAGAGAGGGGCAGTGCCTCTGTCTACTCCAAGTATCTCTTCTCTGCCTGAGGCGGCCTCAATCGCAGACACCGCCGCGATTGACACCGCACGACAGGGGTCTGGAGGAGAGGCTGGGGCGACACAGTGTCCAGGACGACCCACCCCACACCTCAGGCTCAGGCTGGGGGCAGCCAGTGCAGCCAGTTTAGCCGCTCGCCCTCTCTGGCCCCACCCCTAGAGCCACACCTGCCCCATGCCTTAGGCGAGGCTTTGCGGGGACAGCTAGACACAAACTATAACAGGGTCTATATTTTAAAATTATAAACAAAATGTATTCTGTTAAAAAGAAAAATACATTTCTCTGAATATAAGACAAAATATTCGTTTGTGCTTAAAATGAATTTATCTAATAGTACTCATTGCAATTGCACCTAAATTGGAAGCAAAGAGATGAACAAGACAGAAAAGAAAATAATAAATAGATATTTTATTGTATGTTAGGATGATAGTGATGGTAGCAATAATAAAATTTCAGGCATTTCTATTTATTGTTTACTCAGTATCATACACTATGTTAATGTAGATTATGTTTTTTTCTATTTCCAATTATTTATTTAATGTATTTGGTTGTTGCAGGGTCTCACTACACAGCTCTGACTCATAGTAATCCTCCTGTTTTCAGCCTCCCCAGCTCTGGGATTACAGGCATGTGTCACCACACCCAGACCCTATGACTGCCTCAGCCCACCCCCGGGGAGGGGCTGGCGCAGCGTGTTGTGCCGGATATGGAACCGTGGTCCCTTTGCTTGCCTAAGCAGTGGCTTTAGTCTGCTGAGGTGTTTAGCGGGCCCTATTTCCAATAATTTGATTATAAGCTATCGATAGTTACAATTTGTTAAACATGCACTATGTGCTAACATTTGGGCAAAATGCTAGACATTTTCCCCAAATTATTTGTAATCTTTGCATTAATTTTATGAAGGATGTTTTCTTGTTTCTTTTTTAACATGTAGAAAAGTTGAGACTCCAAAAGTAGGGTGTTCTAGTCATACATTTTATCAGGGTTGAAGCCAGGTTCAAACACACATCTCTCTGCCCCTTAGACTTTCCCACTCAGCATTCTGCTGTTTCATGCCAATTTTGATTAACAATAATAATGAGATTAATAACCCACCACTGCTATCATGCTTTCCACTGATAGAATTTTTTTTCCCCTCTTTTTGAGACAGTCTCACTATGCAGTCCCGTCTGGCCTTGATTCCAGGCTGCTCTGGAGCTCACAATAATCCCCCAGTTTCAGCCTCTCCACTGCTGGGATTAGAGACCTACACCACAGTGTGCAGCTCAGAAGTTTATATATGTAAGCACTGTTTAATGTACAAAGCCCATGGGTTGGCAATTGGAGGAATAAAGAACTTACCCCAAGAGAAAGTTTGTTTTACTTTACAAAATCAAAAATAAAACTGTAGCAAAATGCACATTACCCTGTTACCTATTTTGAAGCACAGAGCTCGGTGGTGTTCGGTAAATCATACTGTTGTGCAACTGTCACTACTACTTATCTCCTAAAGTTTTCAAATAAAAGTTTCTGTGCCTATGCAGCGATGATTTTCCATCCCTCTTTCCTCCACGAGCTGGAAAAAAGCTTCTCCATTTTCTGTCTCAATGAATGTGACTCCCTTGGTACCTTATGGAAGTAAGTCACAGTATATTTTTGTGAACGGCTTGTTTCAGTTGACGTAATGCTTCAAGTTCAATAGTGTCAGCATTTCCTCCCTTTTAAAAGTGGAATAATATTTTACAGCATGTCATGCAGCATTTTGCTTCTCTGCAATACACTACCAGACACTTGAGTGGCTTCTGCCTTTTAGCTGTTGTGAATTATGCTACTATAAACACGAGTGTACAACTATCTCTTTGTGACATTGTTTTAAGATTTACACATTACTGGAATTCCAGGACAGTGTGCTAGTGCCGTTGTAATCTTTGGAGAAGGCGCTACACGGTTTTTCATAGTTCCACTAAGTGGGAGGATACTATCTATTCTAGATCCTCATCAATACTCACTATGTTCTGTTTTTCTTAAATTAGCTATCCATGTAGGCATGAGGAAGTATATTCTTAGAATTTTGATTTGCCTTTACCTAGTGATATTGAGCTTCTTTTCATGTGTTTATTAAATATTTAGAAAGAAGGACCTATTCAAGTCCTTTGGACATCTTTTTTCTTTTCATGTATTTAGGACAGGGCCTATGAGGTCTACAGGGTCTCACTAGGTAGATCGGACTCGTAGTGATTCTCTGGTTTTCAGCTTCCCAAGCGTTGGGATTACAGGTGTGCACCCCCACCCCCAGTCTTAATCACTATCTCAGCGTGCCCCTGGGGCGGGGCTGGCACCACACGCTGGGGAATCTCACCCTGGCCACTGCGCTCTTACTAAGCAGGCGCTCTAGTTCACTGAGCTATTTGGCCGGCCCTTTGCACATTTTTTAATTGCTTTTTTTTTTTTTTTTTTCAGAACCGGGGATTGAACTCAGGCCCTTGCACTTGCCAGGGAAGCACTTATTCTGCTGAGCCATCTCCCTGCTATATTTTGGATATCAGTTCCTTAATGAAGTTAGCAAATACTTCCTTTCCTTGTGTAGATTGTCCTTTTACCCTATAGGTAATTGCTGTTCAGAAGCTTCTACTTGTCCTGAGGCCCAGTGATTAGTAATTTTTCTTCTTGTGCCTATGCCTTTGGTATAATGTACAAGAAATCACTGATAAGGCCAATGTCACAAGGATTTTGTTTCCTTTCTTCTCTTTTATAGTTTTAGTGCTATGTTTAGGTCTATGATTTTAACATATTTTTAGTTAAGTTTTGTGTATGATGGTCTTTTGTATGGCCCTATCTGGTTTTCCCCAGATCATTTGTTGAAAATTTTCTTTTCTGCCTTTAATGGTCTTACCAAATACTGTTTTATTTTGTATTCATGTGTGAGGATTTATTCCTAAGCTTTTTATTCTCTTCCATGGCTTTATATGCCTGTCTTTATATGCTAGCACCAATATGCCTTGAATACTATGGATTGGAGTAAGTTTTGAAATTAGGAAATATGCTAACTATTTTGAAGAATTTTGTGGCTATTTGGCATGCCTTGGGATTTTATGTAAATTTTAGCATGGATTTTTCAGTTTTCATAAAAGCATATTAGGTGTTTAACAAGGATTACACTGAATCTGTAGATTTGATAGTATTGGTCTCTTAATAATATTAAATCTGCAATACATGAGCAAGGAATATCTTTCTAGCTACTTGATTCTCCTTTGAGTTCTTCCAGCAATATTTTTCGGCAATATTTAGTGGTTTTAATTCTACACATTTTCACATCCTTGGTTAGTCAGTTTTTAAGGGTTTTATTCTTTCAGATACTTTTGTAAATGTAATTGTTTTCTTAATTTTGTTTGTTTTCATGATGTTTATTATTAGTGTATAGAAATGTTACTGACTTTTTGTGTGTTAATTTTGCATCCTACTGTCTTAGCTACTTCTCTTGTTGCTGAAATGAAATACTTGACACACAAAGTTAAAGGAGAAAAGGTTTACTTTGTTCACAGTCTGTAGAGCTTTCTATCCACTATCAGCTGGCTCCAAGGCAGGGTGCTGTGGCAGGCGGGCCACTCAGAAGAGAAACACTCACAGTAGGCAGAAGGTTGTAAAGCAGCAAGAGACAGCCAGAGCTCTTTCTATCTCTCATATCTTATCCAGGCTACTTAGGTTGGGCAGCATTCGTACCCTTAATCCTAGTTCTCTCAATCCTAGCATTGTACCATGAATCAATTCCATCCTCTTGTACTCTAGATCCATCCACCTCTGAAAAAGTCCCACCTATGCCCCCTAAGGCTTTGGGGGAGTACCTAGTCATGAACCATAACACCTATTATTGATTGAATTCATTCATTAATTGTAACAGGTTATTTTACCTAAGAAATCATACCATTTGCAGTAGGATAACTTAATTTTTTTCCTTCCAATTTGGATGACTTTTATTTCTTTTTCCTACCTAAATACTCTTGATAGAACTTTCAGGACTGTGTTGAATAGAAATGGTAAAAGTTGGTATCATTACCTTGTCTCTCATCTGAAAGGAAAACTTTTCAGTCTTTCATAATGAGGCATGACATTAGATGCTGAGTTGTCATATATGACTTCTAATATCTTCAGGAGTTTACTTTTATTCTTAGTTTGATTCTGGTGGCTGGAAGATCCAAACAATGTGGCACTGGTGTCCAAGGCGATCTGAAGGGAGAAAAAAGAAGGGACCAAGCCTGTGAGGTGGCCTCAGTTCTGTGACATCCACCTCACTCAAGAGACCAGAATTAATCCATCCTGGATTAATCTATTTTGTCTCCCTATGACAAAATAGCTTCCTGTTAGGACCCACTTCTTTGAAGTTCTGCAACATCAGCACTGTGACACTGGGGACCAAGTTTCTAGTACATGAACTTAGGAGACAAACTATATCCAAACCATTTACTTATTTCTGCATGATTATTCTGACCATTATGGAAGAAGTTCTTCCAATTTCATCTACGTTTATTTTGAGGTTTTGCTAAGTGCCTAAGCGCTAATAGTTGTTATATTTTCTTGCTATGCTAACTGTTAAAATCTAATATCTTTCTTTGTCTTGTAGAAACTTAAAAAATGTGAAGTCAATTTGTCTGATATTAATATAATAATCCAAGTTATCTTTTATTTATTATTTGCATATAATTTCCCCCCATCTTTTCACTTTTAATCTGTTTATGTCTTTGGATCTGAGATGAGGTCTCATAGACAGCATATGGTGAAGTCATGTTTTTTAAAATTCATTCTGTCAATTTCTGTCTTTTGTGAAGTATTTAATCCATTTATAGTTAAAGTAATTACTGATAAAGAGAGGCTTTTCTTATTTTGCTGTTTTGCTGTATATAAATCCTGAGTTTAAGTCTCTTAGTAGATGTGTGCCTGGTTAATTTTGGGGCTGCTATGGTAGATTTGGACTTGTTGACCTATGATGTCTGGGTTTATGCTTTTCACTTCAGGATGTCATGGTCCAGCATTCCACAGTTGGTTCTTTCTGCATCTGTGCATGAATTAAAATTCTCTTCCACCCTGTAGGTGTCTTAAGAATTGGTTTCTAAGGTCACAAAAGACAACAAAATAATTTATTTCCTAGAGAATATGCTATTTATCTTTTAAACTACAAATAACAACACACAAGGCATATTTCTTTTAGGACTGAAATACTAGACTCTCCAAAGGATCATGTGAATACAGAAGAGAATCTTAAACAAGATTTATGAAATAATTTTTTGCAAAGTGATCCAGAGACACAGAAAGGTGGTCATTGTGCACCGAATGCCCTCAGAGGGTGCTACACAGAGAAACCTACCATCTTCATTAGTGAACTACACTGAATGCTTAAATACATGAGTGATAGCTCTTACTGTTATTTCAAAAGTGTTTTACTTGGTAGGTTTCTAATGTGATAACTGCTGAATATCTGCTTAGGGAAGGTTTGTAAAGGATATAATTTTAAAAATGAGAAAAGTAGGCTGGTCAGATAGCTCAGTGGGCTGAAGCACCTGCTTAGGCAGAGTGCAGCAGCCAGGGTTTTAACCCTGGTGTGGCATGCTGGCCCTGTCCCCAGGGAACGCTGAGATGGCAATTGAGACTGGGCATGGTAGTTCGAGCCTGTAATCCCAGCGCTTGAGAGGCTGAAAACAAGAGAATCACTATGAGTCTGATCACGTAGTGAGGCTCTGTAGGCCCTGTACATCCCATCCTAAATACAGAAAATAAATAAATAAATAAAGAGGAAAATAAATAACAAAATGACTAGCCATGAGAGATGCAACTTTCACTGCAAAACCTTTTAGTGCCCTGCTTAGTGGATGTGGAGCAGGTCCTTAATGTATTCTTGACCTCAATTTATCCTTCAAGAAGCTATAGTGAGTGATGTCTGCTTCCCATCTCAGTGTTTGACAATATTTGCCATATACACTGCCATTGTTAGGTAAAAGTGCAATATATAGCTGCAAAGATTTTTTGTTTTTGAGGGACAGGAGTAACAGGACTCGAACCCAGGGCCTTGAGCTTGTCAGGAAAGTGATGTACTGCTGAGTTACATCCCCATCCTGCAAAGGTAACATGAGTAGCTGTTCACTGAGGGTGACAGGAAGTGCCCTGAGCAGATGAACGGGTAGTGTTACCATGAGACGTCTCCTCCTCCAACCACGGCACTCATGGGCTTGCTAATTCTCCTAGAAACAGGTACATGGGAAGGGTGGCGGTTGGGGTTGTCTCACAAATAGCACCAGAAGTGCTCGTGGACCATGCTGTAGGTCAGCTCTTCTGGGGGCCCTTTTTCCTCTCAATTCCCTCCAACATGTGATGGCTTTCACACCACAAAGGTAGCACGATAGAATGAAACACGTATCACTGTCCAGAAAGTAGGGACCACGTCTCACGTACCTTACATACATTACCTCAGGTGACTCAGACTTTACATCTAGTGTGAGTAGAAAGATACTTTTAAAATTTATGTGTCAGTGGAATATGTCTTTCATCATTCTACTTAAAATGATAAATTCTTAATAAAGGCTTCTGGGAAATTGTTGAAAGAATGTCACACATATCACACTGCACAGGACATACTCTCTTCTGATTTTCTGTTTTCCTCGGTACTGTGGATCATTCAGAGTACATGGTAGAATGTATTTACAGGTTTCTGTCACATCAGTGTATATGTCTATAATTAGAAATGTTTTTCAGAGTCCACGGAAATACTCTAGGCTGAGGGGAAAGGAAACATTTAAAGGCCTATTCTTGTGTAAATTTCCTATAGAACCTCCAAAAATTTGAAAGCTTTAAAATTTTTTCAAGGTGTGTTCGTGTGTGTGTGTGTGTGTGTGTGTGTGTGTGTGTGTGTGTAGGTGTTTCTCTGGGCCCCTCCGACTTCTCCTAAGAACTTGTGTAAACAGGTTTCTTCTCACACAATGTTAACATGATGTTCAGCAGGCCATAAAGGCGGTGACTTAGCACAGAAAGATGCATCAGCGTGTAGCTCCACAGCAGGGCTTTTCATGGACTTTACTCTGTCAAAAATATCCGGCTTTGCATTAAAATGTGACTGAAAGAAATCACCTTAAATGCCAGATAGCTTTGTCTTCTAAAGTGAGCTCAGAATGGAACCTTTGTCACATACACCCGGTATTTGCCTTTCTCTTTTCAGCAGGTTATTATTTCATATTTGTTGAACCAGATCAGTGTACTGTGCACGTTGCTCCCTGGGAAAACTTGTGAGCACCTTTGTTGATGCAAGTCGCTCGCACGTATCAGAGGGGCCCTTTCAGTGACTCTGTTGGAGACCCCTGCACTCTGCCCTGGGGCTGTCTGGTTCCCTCGAAGAATTGCCACGGGCGCTGCTTAAAGAAAAACCTCAGAGATGAAATCATTCTGTTTAGAGATTTCGTAGCTGCCACTTCAAGTCTTTTTCTTGCTCTTCATGCCCTCTACCGTATTCATTATTTTGAAAGGTTGTTTTACAATGTTTGAGTAAAATGTAGATCAGAAATGCTGTGTTATGTTTTAATTTCCAGTAAACCGTTGAATACACAGTTGGCTATACGTGGTTTTTTTTTTAAGGCTGCGATTCTCAGAGCTTTATTTCAGTAGTCATTCCTGACAGGTAAGATTTATTTGAGTGTCATGTTCCCTAATTCTTTAAGTTTTCTTTGTATCATTCCTGNACAACAACAACAACAACAACAACAACAACAAACCCAAACAAATCAAAAACAAAAAAGGAAAGAGGAAGAGAAATTTTGGTTGGGGTTTATGATTATTAATTCAACAACGTTACTGTGCACACAAGCGTGTGTTTTTCTTCACCTACAGCTATAACAAACCACCCAGTCTTGTTCCTTTTAATGAATCAACAGAGATAGAAATGTTAACTTTTTTTTATTGGGTAGATTGGAATCTTCTCTCTCGATTTCTCTTTTTGGCTTCTGTTTTGCGATAAAGCACAGACTTAAGGCTTCACTTCCGGCTTCTAGCTCATCTTTTAAAAACTGACATGACTACACACATTGTTTAGATTTTACTTTTTGATGTTTATGATATTCTCTCTGTTTTCATAAATTTTCTCCCACATCTAACTTGGGATTGTGTATGTCCGTTTTCTTTGAATTTACTTATTCTCTTTTCTCATCCATATTTAGCTCAGTAAATATGTAGATTAATATGAGTGTGGCATAAGTGGGGCTGGCTGGGGAGATGGTTCAGTGGAATAAGCGCTTGCATGGCAAGCGCAGGGGTGAGTTCAATCCCCAGTTCTGCAAAAAAAAATAAAAAATAAAAAATAAAAAAGAGCACGACATAAGTACTATAAATGGTGCAGAATACAGCATTTTTATTCAGAATTTTCCTTTTAAAAACATAAGCATGTATTTCACTTAGTGTGCTTGTGTGCACTGCTGGCAGCACCAGCGACTTAAGACAACTACATGTCTGTCATTTGCGCTCTTCCTGTCTGTGTGAGGCAGAGAGAAAGGAAAGGGAGCGCCTGGAAAGCCTCCACTCCGAGCACCTGCAGGGCGGGAACACCGGAACACTTCTGAGGACGCAGACTCGGCTTATAGACACGCAGGAAGTTTGTCTTTCAAGGTGACTCTCACCCTTATTTTTTATTTCTCTTTATAGATGCAACTACTAGCTACTCTAGACAAGTTAGAAAAAGTAGGAAAGACAAACTGACAAAAAGAAAGCATATTCGCTTCTAACGGATCAACAATGGAGCAAATGTGGGATGACAAAGGACACAGAAGTTGTGACTTTCCTCTGAGCAAGTACCCTACACATGTACCCCATACACTGACATGGCTTCTGGAGAGGACCAGCGGACGAGGCTCAGATGTGGGCGAAGCGATCCCATGTGCTGGGGGAGGCGGCATTTTGAGCCTGTCCAGGGCCTCCACGGGTGCTCTTTGGTAGTCCTAACAGTGAAGACCTTGAATTTCTATTTTCAATTTTTTTTAAAAGGGGAAAAAGGAGAGTGTGTGGTGGGAGATGTTTTCTGAAGAGAAAAATATCCAAACTGAATGAATGGCACATGATTTTACACCTCTCCCTAGTGCATGAGAACTTCCCTATATGAAGGTCAAGTGACCCGAAAGTGTTGGAATGACCCATTTTCAGGTTCTACATGTCCTGTAGACATTGTGATCTCTCACGACAAGTTCTAATTTCTCTTCTACCATCCATGAATGTTCTGTATCCATTGATAATGTTTTGTCATCATGGAACTCAGGAATTATCCTTAAAGCAGGCAACAGAACACTTGATAATCAGTGACAGCCTCATGTTAACCACCACACGATAGTGACATAGACAACAGAGTGACAGTTCTTCCACTGAGGTTAAAAGGAGCCTCTTTTGTCTCCACAGTCACACTCTGCTATTCTGTTGTGTGTGTCTGCATGTGCTTACAAGTTTGCTTCCTTGTTTTGGCCAAATTATTTCCTGAGACTCTTTTGTTTTACTTTATTATTATTTATGTTTGAAAGGCTGGGCAGGCAGATACTCTGCGCTGAGCTATACCTCCAGCCTAATAATTCTTTTTTGAA
>NDGN011463286.1:0-19165 GCA_002564285.1 Tympanoctomys barrerae
GATGGTTAAGACCAAGATAAAATAAGACCTATATAACAAGAAATGTAACTTTTGTATCTGATAGGTGCTACTTACTTTTTAATTAAAAAATGTGTGAAAAAATGTGTGATCATTTAAAATTCATTGTTTGTTAAGGCCGGCCTGATAGCTCAATGGACTAAAGTGCCTGCTTAGGCAGAGCACAGCAGCCTGGATTCGATCCTGGGTGTGCTGTGCTGGCCCTGCCCCCGGGGTGCACTGAGATGGCCATTGAGACTCAGCCTGGTGGTGCGCACCTGTAATGCCAGCACTTGGGAGGCTGAAAACAGGAGGATCACTATGAGTCAGATCTACTCAGTGAGCCTCTGTAGACCCTCTAGACCCCGAAGACCCTGTAGACCCTGTCCTAAATATAGAAATAAAATAAAATGAAATGAAATTCATTGTGTGTATTGAAGGGCATAAGAATTAGAGGCATCCATCTTCCAATCTTAAATTGGAATTTAAGATTAATTCCAAAAATTAAGATTAATTCCAATCTTAAATTTCCTTAAAGAAAATACCATACACTAACAATCTGGAGTACTGATGGAATTCATCCTGAAACACCTGCACACAGTCATGAGAGAAGCTGTATCTTACGCTTTATTTTTCTTTACTGTTAACTATATATCTTATGCCATCTTTCTATATATAAGTATAAATAGATTAAATTACTTAATTACACTAATTAGGCAATACATACAGGTTAATTTAAACATTGAGATGCAAAACATAAAAGTACTTGTAGTGTTTCCATTTTTGAAATCACAGGAAGCAGTATACATGGCAAATTTATTTGTCTTTGTAGAAATCTACTATACTCACAATCTGCTTTTCCAAATTTGTTGACAATAGTGGCATGGAAATCAGGAAAATATTTTCTCACTGTTAGATGATACAACAGAACTCTGTAAAGAAAATGTGTATAAAGATTGAGCTATTTTGAGTTAACTGGCAATTTGGTTTTGATGATATGAATCTGGGGTAACAATGAGTTATACCAGGACTACACTGTACTTCCAAAATAATGTATATTGCAGGAATTTTCTTGGATCTCCAAATTATGAATCTCTTGCATGTCAAGGGTTGATAAAATCTGATTAGATTAATGATCTTTTTTTTTACTTAAAATAGGAAAATATATGCGAATGCTTGCAATCTTGTATTGTTCATTTTATTACTGGTTGTAACAGAATTTGCAAAAGCTCATGGAACCTATAATACAGAAGGCATGCAAGGGAAATTTTTTACTTCAGGAGTAAATCCAGAAAAATTGAGATTTTTTTACTTTCAGCAGAAAATGTGTTTTCGTATTATTGCAGGGGATCTCATTTCTGATCAGATATAATTTTTAAATTTTTTATAACTGAGAAAATGCTATTCAGAGTGTACTTTTTCAGTTGTTGTATAGCCTTTTGATATCTTTTCAAAATGTCTGGAATTTCTCAATCAAAGGTCAAAAGCTTATGGAAGGAAATTTGGTTTGTGAAAGTGATATAGGTGGTTACTTTTGTATTTTGGTTATTTCAATAAATAAATCACAACCTCATGGTTCTACTTTGGCTGAGAAAAATTACCTAATTTTACATAGTAGCCATTGTTGTGGCAGTCCCTCCAGCACTTTAACAGTAGGGCATTATTGTTTATGTCATACAATAAAAAATTAAAACAAAGATAAGAGCCAAAGTATATTATCTACTTAGTGTTCCTGGGTGTTGTCAATCTGAAATCGTTTAAACAACCTTAAATTATAACGTCTAAAAAATCCTGCGAATTGTCTACTACAAATTTCCAAATGAGATGCTAGGGAGCTTCAAAATATTACACTACCCGAGGGTGGGGAAATAACTTAGCATCCGAAGTACCTGCTTGGGTAAGTGCAGGAACCGGGTTCTACCCTGGCACGATATGCCTCTCCTGTCCCAACCATATACCATGTTAGTAAAAGTATTGTTAAATAAGCTGAAGTATGTTTCATGTGTTTATCTGTCTTAAAGACTAAAAAACTAATTTATGGTGTGTATTTAAAGCCATAGAAAGCTACAAAGTGACAGACAAAACGGGAATTTCATATAAGAACTAATCTCAAAATTGACTCTCTTAGAAGCTATAAGAACTGCTCTATATTTCTGATGTAGAAGATAAAAATAGGAAGCATGGAAGTCTTTCTTTAAAACACAAAATTTTGCAATATTTAACAAATTTTCTTTAAAATCTAACCTATGTACAAGCTATCTAAGAGTCTGGCACCTGGAATCCCTTATATTTCTATTTGGAAGATGCTTTAAATTTTGAAAATTTGTGTAATTGTTTCAAGGTCCTCATCTGAATAGTAAATAGTATACACAGTTTTAGGGCAAAAAAAGTGTACTATACATGATTTATATCTTCAATTTCAAGTTCTGTATAATTTCAAACTAAAAATGAAGTGCAGAGAGTTGTTTGTAAAATCAATAATAATTTCTCAAAACTATCCTCATTTTATGTGGTTTAAAGTAATTCAACATACTTTCTACTTGCTCTACTGAGTTTAAATATAATAGACACATACTTTTAGGTTCTCATAATTACACAGACTTTTGAAGGTAATATTTTAAGGTTTTATTAGGACTTGTTCCTAATAATGTTAGTTTCAGTAATCTTTTCAATGCCATTTTCAGATAAGAAGTATTTTTTAAGTATTCCATAATTCATGGATTCCTGACCTCCAGTTTTTATGTGATATCATTTAGACATCTTCATTTTCACTTATATTTTTTCAAACACATTTTTTTAAAAAAAAAGAGTACAATTATAAAATAAAAATGTTGTACCTCATTAGTTGGACAGAAACAGATTTGCTACTTTATTTAAGAATAACTTAGCATTTGTGCTATACACATTAATATATAGGAATTGTAAGGGATATAGAGTACTGCAAGTCACTCTTATCAATCTAAAATATACTATTTGTTGGGACTGAGAATATAGCTCAGTTTCTTAAGTGGCTACCTGGCAAGCATAAGGTTCTGAGTTCAGTCCCTGGTACCACCAAAATAAATAAATAAATAAATAAATAAATAAATAAATAAAACAATATATACATTATTTGTAAACAGTTTTCAATGCTCTACCACTTACCATTTCACATATGGCGTAATTCATGAGATTAATTCAATTTTTAAAACATAGAGGGGTTTTATGTATAGAAATAAACATTATGAATAATTCAAATATTATGCATACAACAAATAATTCTGCAATCATATATTTGGGAATGTATCGTTCATGAAACAACTAATTATTTTTTTATGAAACTAGTAGCCACATTAGTATCCAAAATTGTTGTAGACCAAATAGCATTTACCAGGTGCTCATACTAGCACTAGAAAGAATATTTTCTTCTGTTGTCTCACATGATCCCCATAAACAGCCATCATGGACAGAGAAAACATGGCCCCACAATTTACAGACTAGACTGTTAAGGCTCAAGTCAATAGAATAACTTGTTTATGGTCCAGCAACAAGATGTTGGCTTCAGTAGCTTTGCACTTTAATTGTTCTCCTAGTCATTTTCTTCCCACTGGGACAGAAAACCTGAACAACCTAAAAAAGAAGAGGATTATTTTGGCTCTCATTTTCCTTCTGTGATCAGTGCTTTGAGACAGAGTGTGGCACAAGGGAATGATAGAAGAAAACTGTTCAACCTGTGGCAACTAGGAACCGTACCACACTACCATGCCCATTGGGCTTTAATAGCAGTCCAGCCTATCCAAGATTTGTGTTACAGTGGCCACTGATTACAGGCATACCTGCTATGACTCTCTAGGCTTTACAATCAGTTCCCTTCCAGTTGCCATCCAAGTGAAATTGTCATAGTTTTGAGATCTTTATAGTTAATGCAGAGTCCAGGACATGCTGTGTGTCCCCCAGTGTAAAGGGAAAATATTGAGACTCTTGATTAAACAACATTAAGAGTTTCAAGATGGAAGCAGGAAAGCACTGCAGTAAGCATGAGTTTTTTTTATTCAAATTATGAAATTAAAGGAAAGATTTCTTGCACCTGAGTATTGAGGCGAAATTGCATCTATATTATGGACGTATAAAGAACTTATATCATTGATTTATCATATTGTTGATTTCTTTTTGCCTTCTTTAGAACTGTGTCACAAGTCACAGAATAGGACATATAGAAGGCTATGTGAAGCACAGCGCCTGCATGCTATGGGCTACAATGTTGCTGGTGTGTATGTATGTAAGTGCATGACTTTCTTCTATCATGTACAAGCATATGTTATACTTAACTCGCAGTTTCAATAAGTGCTTAAATTATATGAAAAGTAGTTATAGAGTATGTCTATAGGCATTTTAAAGGGCCAATGTGCATAACAACTTGAAACTATATAATTATTTGCTTTTTAATTATGTGTGGTTTTGTTTTATGGATGGTCTATCTCATTCTTTCATTTGTTCCAATGGTTATTAATCCATGGAAAAACTGATTTTTAAATGTTTCCTAATACTTTAATGGAAGGTGTGTATTTTGTTGAAATTATCAATGTATTAAATTGCAGTGTGGGGAAGGGCCTAAAAGCCTAGAGACCAACAGCCAGGCCCTGCAGATACAGTTCAGCGAAGTGGAGCTGGAAGGAGCTGAGCACAGCAGCCAGGCCTGGCAGGTCGAGTTCAACTTCAGTAGAACTAGACCAGGAGAGCTGAGGTTACTGCTAGGCCCAGTGGGGCCCAGACTGAGCCACAGACCTATGGGGAGGACCCTTGAGAAAGAAGAAGCAGAAGGTAACTTGGGAGAACCAAGCTGCCTGGAACATTCTAGATATGTGAACAGGGGGTGCCCAGACAGAACCCAGAGGAACTAATTTAAATACAAATTCCTAATTTATGATCTGTTTTGTTATGTAGATTTGTTTGCTCATATAGTCAAAACTATTAGTTACAAATGTTATTAATTTCTGCATTTCACTAGCTCTTATTAGTATTGCTAATTGTACGCTGAAGCATGGAGGACAGTGCTAAAAGGAAACTAATCTCACTCTCAATCAATACAGAAGGTAAAATCTTGGGATACACACAAAACAAGAATCTCTGACACAGGAGAAACGCATTAAGAACAGACCCTTTACATAGAGGTTCTGATGGCACCGATGCAGCTACCTAATATCAATTTTTCACAAAAAATTTATAATAGAAATCAAAATCAAGAATTCTCTTTGGAACTGAAAAGGACAAAATGAAAGAGCAAGATGCAGTCTCAAGTCCGGAGCCCACCCAGAGCAAACTCAAGAGAGATCAACATGAGAGAAATTGGAATTCATGTACCTCAAATCTCTGAAATAATAGCAATTGAAGTAAAGAAACCACTGCAGAATGGTATAGAGGGAATCAGAGCAAAAATAATCACCAGGTTAAAAAAATAATAATGACTACAATGAAAGAACTCCTAAGTGTTTCTAAAGAACACACTGATAAAAACATAAGGATGAACAGAAAAACAATGAATGCCTTGCTTGAAAAATAGAAGAAAGAAATACAATGCATGAAACAGATTCAACGACATATATAGGAAATTTAAAATGCCATTAAAATGTAGTCAAATCATTTGAATGAAAGTGAAGACAGACTTTCAGACTTTGAAGACACCATTGCAGCTAGCAAACAAGAAAGGAAGGATCTCTTAAAAACAACAAGGATCCAGAAAATTATAATTCAATATCTGCAAGACGATTCAAAGATGAACAACATAAGATGAGAAAGAAGCAGCTAACACAAATGGCATAAAAAGATTATGAGCAGAAGCAATAGCAGAAAACTTCCCAAATATGGGGAAACAATCTACATTTAGTTACCAGAGGTGTATGAAACACCAAATAATATCAACCTAATTAAAACAACACCTAGACATATAATAATCAAGATCCCAGAAATTCAGTATGAGAACAACACAATGAAAGCCAATACAGAAGAGAAACAGATCATATTTTAAAGGAAAACCCATCAGAATAACAGCAGATTTCGCCTCACACACCATCAACTCAAAAACAGCATGGAAGGGCTGGTGAGGTAGCTCAGTGGACTAGGTGCTTGCTTCAGCAAGCACAGGGGTCAGGGTTCAATCCTTGGCACCACACATGTCACTGGCCCTGCCCCCTAGGCGTGCAAATCCAGTGATGGAGTCCAGGCATGGTGGTACATGCCAGTAATCCCAGCACTAGGGAAGATGAAAACAGGGGGAAATTAAAAAACACCCTCCCCAGCAATCAATAAGTTACAGATGAAATTAAATAAGAAATTAAACAATATGTACAATCCAACAAAAATTCAACACAACTTACTGCAATTTGAGGGAAGCAATGAAAGCAGTTCTCAGAGGGATATTTACAGTAGTAAAATCAAACATTAGGAAAACAGAACAAGAACAAATAATACCTTAATACTGCACTACTAGCTTCTAGAAAAAGAAGATGAAAACAAACCCAATGCCCAAAGAAGGCAAGGAATTATTAAGATTAGACAAAAAAGTAATGCAATTGAGACACAGAAAACAATACAAAAAATTAATTAATCAAACAGCTATTCTTTAAAGATTAAATAACATTGATAAATCCCTAGCCAACCAAATCAAAAAGAAGAAAGAAAAAACTCAAATGCAAGGTGTAAGGAATGAAAAGGGTGAAATCACTACAGATCCTGTTAAAATTCAAAAGTTCATCAATAGCTATTTTGAAAATCTTTACTCTCCCAGAATTGAATACAGAAAAGAAATGGACGGATTTCTAGAGGGATACAAATTACCAAAATTGAATCAAGAAGATGTAAAACTCTGAATAACCCAATAACAGCCAATAAAATTGAAAATGTGAAAACAAAACAAACAAAAAAATCAAAACAAACAAACAACGACAAAAAAAGCCCTTACCAACAAAGAAAAGCCCAGGTCCTGAAGGATTCAAAAGTAAATTTTACAAGAAATTTGGAGAATATTTAATCCCAATACTTCTCAAACTCAACGGAATAAAAAGGAAGCAATACTCTGAAAATCATTCCTGGAGACAACAATTACACTGAGGCCAAAACTGGAGAAAGATTCAGCCAAAAAAAAAAAAAATTGAAGGTTAACCTACCCCATGAACATAGATGCAAATATCCTCAATAAAATACTAGCAAATAAAACGCAGTAAATCAAAAGGAGGATTATACAGCACAACCAGGTAGGATTCATCCCAGGGATGCAAGGATGCTTCAACATATAGAAATCTATAAATACTAAATGCTATATCAATATAGCCAAAACCAAACCTACATGATCATCTCAATAGATGTATAAAAAGTTTTTGGCAAAATAATCATGATCAAAGCCCTGTAGGAAACGAGAATAGATGGCCTATACCTCAATCTGACCAAAAGCCATCTATAAGAAACCAGCAGCTGACACCATTCTAAATGGACAAAAACTGAAAGCTTTCTCTGAAATCAGATACAGACAAGGCTATCTACTATCTCCACTCTTATTCAGTATAGTGTTGGAAATGTTAGCCAGAGCCATTAGAGAAGTGAAAGAAATAAAAGGAATAAAACAGGTAAGGAAGAAATTAAACTATCATTATCCACAGACTACATGGTGCCGACAGGAAAAACAAAAAATAAAAAATAAAAAATAAATAAAACCAACTTTGCCAGGAAGCTCATAGAATTAACAAACAAATTAAGTAGCATAGCAGGATACAAAATCATCATTCAAAAAATTAATACAAAAAATTAATTCTTCTAGAGATAACAAACTCACTGAGAGAGAAATTTGAGAAACAATATCCTTCACAATAGGATCCAAAAGATGAAATACTTAGGAATTGATCTAACTAAGGAAGTAAAAGATATATACAATAAAAACTACAATATTCTGATAAAAAGAGATTGAATATATTTCTGAAAATGAAAAACAATATTCCTTGCTTCATGATAGGAAGAACCAACATTGTGAAAATAGCCATACTCCAAAAATTGTTCTACAGGTTTAATTCAATCCCTACCAAATATCATCAATGTACCATGTAGAACTTGAGAATACATTCCTAAAATTTATTTGCAAGCAGAAAATACCTAGAAGAGAAAAGAAAATCCTATCGAATAAAGGCAAAGCAGTGAACATTCCAATCTTTGAGTTGAAATTATCCTACAAAACTACTGTGACAAAATCAGCATGGTACTGGAGCAAAAAAGACCTGAGGATCAATGGAACAGAGTACAAGATGTAGATACAACTACAAACACATACAGGCACCTAATCATTGACAAAAGAGCCAATCACATTCACTGAAAGAAAGTGCTGTATAAACTGGCTTTCCACATACAGAAAACTAAAACTAGAACTGTGTCTATCACCATGCACTAAAATAAAGCCAAAATAGATTAGGATCTAAACATTAAAATAGAAACACTAAATGTACTAGAAGAGAAAGTAGATGGAAATCTTGAAGACATAGCTGTAGGCAGAGTTCATGAACAAAATCCATACTGCACAAGAAATACTTGAAGCAATCAACAACTGGAATGTTATCTCATTGAGAAGTTTCTGCACATTAAAAGAAATCACTACCAGAGTGAAAAGACAACCCCTGAATTGGGGAGGGGAGGGAGAGTGTTAACCAGCAATCACTCACACAAAGGACTTCTATCTAGAATGTTTAAAGAACAACAACAAGAAAAAAAAAAAATCAGGACCCTCAGAGTTACACTACCCAATTTAAAAATGGAAAACTGAGATGAATGCACTATGCTCAGCAAAAAATACAAATGGCAAATAAACACATGAAAAAAAATGTTTCACAACACTGTTCATTTGAGAAATGCAATTTAAAACAACATCGACATACCATCTCATCCCCGAAAGAATGGTTGTCATCAAGAAATCAACTAATAACAAACGTTATAGAAGCTGTAGGGAAAAGGAAAGCTCTTCCACAGTTGGTAGGAATGTTGGCTGGTACAAACACTACAGAAATGAGTGTGGAGATTTCTCAAAATCTAGGATTGGAGAACCCATTCAACCCAGCTATTATCCTTCTGGGTATTTTTCCAAAGGAACTGAAAACATAAGACCACAGTAATATGTGTTCACCCATGTTTACAGCAGCACAATTTGTCATGGCAAACTCTTGGAAACAATCAAAATACCCATCACATGACTAATGGATAAAAAGATGTGCTATTTTTATGCAATGGAGTATTACTCAGCTATAAAGAAAGAAAAATTTGAGGCTTTTATAGGTACATGGATGCAATTAGAGCTATACTCATAAGTGAAATTAATCTGATCCACATGTGTAAATATTGTATTGTGTCTCTAGTGTAAGCACCAGAAAGAAAAAGTAAAATCTGAAACTTGTAACAGATATAGTAAAATGGAAAGTAATTAGACATAAGTAATAATGAAGTTGAGGAAAGGAGAGAAGAAAGGAAATAATGGAAGAGGGAAAAATCATACAAGTGTATATACAGGATAGCTGCGATGATTGTATTACTAATTTCTATCAGTTTTTGAAAAGTAATGAGTAATATTTAAATTTTTTGCCTTGATTTAACTTTATGCTAATATCTGCAATGTCAGCAACTACACTGAAGGCCACAATGTTCAATACACAAATCATGGTTGAATACCTCTCATCTTGTTCTGCTAAATGTGTACTGTTTCTAATGTCTTATCAATTATTATACTGCCATTAAAACAAATTATAATAAAATGAAAATATCAACAAAATTATTAAGGTTGATTAAAAGCAAGCCTTAATGTTCAATTATTTGTCCCATCTTGCGAACTATATCTGCTAATCAGAGTGATAGATTTGACAATAAAAATGCATAATATAACAACTGTTGGTAATTTGCTATTCTTGTTTTGAAGATGCATACCATACGTATTGTTGCATGTTACTCTGTTTCTGTCTTTGCTTTTGCTATTTTCTTTTTTGCTTTTGTTTATGCTTTTACTTTTTAAAATAAAAAAATTAAAAAATAATGTATAACAGAACAAATAAAAAATTACAAGGCTGCAATGTAGGAGCACTTCACCCTAATATACCTCTGTTCAGAATTCTGTGCCACACTTCACACGTTGTGTGATCTCAAGCAATTCTACCTCAGTTGCTTAATTTATGCCAATCTTTAGGTAACCTTTGTTGCATGAGGATACTGCTAGGATGAAATGAGTTAACCGCATGCAAGGGCTTGATGAAGACCACCGCCCATGGTGCATTCGGGTTGGAGGATGCAGCAGAGCTCTAGGGTGCATTCCAGACCTCACCACATGCTCTTAAGAATTGCTCTCAAAACAAGTGAGCTTCCTTACGTTCTCCCTGCCTTCCGAATGAATTGTATTCATCTCAGCCCTAGACAAATAAGATAATGTTGGGCTTTTATTGTGTTTTTAAAATTAAATCAGAAAAACAGATGCAGTACTCCTTTTTGTCATTATGGAAAATTAACCCAGTAATGGGCCTGTCTAAACCACACTACTGATTAAAAGAATAAGGCTAGATTTTCAAGTAGAGAAAATAGACACCTTTAAAAGAAAGGTAAAATTACAGGCCACACCTATACTTGAATATTCATTTCAATGTACTTTGCTTCTTTTCTTTTAAGATACACACTGATACATAAAACACATATAGAGATACTTGAGAATTTTTTTATGTATTTAGTACAGGGACTATAGGGTCTCACTACACAGATCAGAATCATAGCCTCCCAAGTGCTGGGATTTCAGGCATATGCCGCCACTCCCACTCTCAATTGCCGTCTCAGCTTGTCCCGGGCGCTGGGCCAGCATGGCACAAGGGGGGTCAAACCCAAGTCTCTGTGCCGTCCTAAGCAGGCACTTTAGTCAGCTGAGCTATCTGGCTAGCCCTGAAAATTTCCTATTCACTGAACTTTCATATGCGTAAGAAACAATTCAGGATATATACATATAAAATATTTTTAACATATATATATATATATATATATACCATGCTTCTATTAATAGCCCAAAGCCTTACTTATCACATCAACTGTATTGTAATTATATATTAATATGATTTCAGTATAATTACTACTTTATGTGCATATAACTCTATTGCTTATATTAAATGATCTTAATATAGTTACGAATGTTTATCTAAATAACTAATAATCATGTATATATACATCCATTATACCTATATAACCTTATTTAATTGTGTAAATTCTATAATAAAATATAGTCTCATTTTTATATTTTTAAATAAAAATTGTACTAAGTGTTAAAACTAATATATATATATATATATATATAAATACATCAATCTGAATCTTGATATTTTCTTTACATAGTTTTTTGTGTAATTTAGTTAACATTGGTTAAATATTTTCATGTGCCAGGAACTTTGTTGGACACTTACCATCATCACACACAAGTAAATAATGGTACTGGCTAATAGAAAAAAGTATATTTATACTCATTTGCTTTTTGTTGCTATAACACAATACTGGAGGCTATGCAATATATACAAAAGTGAGTTTATTTAGCTCACACTTCCAGAGGCTGGAAGTCTAATATCAGACAGCTGCCTTGTTGAGCTTCTGGTGTCAGCCTCAGGGAAGATGAACCTACAGCAAGATCCCATAGGAGAGGAATCACGTGGCAGACAGGAAGCCAGACAGCTGGTCAAAATCAGGTTCGTTCTTTGACAACAACGTCTTGTGTCAGAGCTAAAGGAGGCTCATGGGGAACTGTTAATCCCATATGAGATCGGTGCCTCCAACAACCTAATCACTCCCTACCAGTCTCACTATTTTTACAAGTCCACAGCTTTCCACCATCTCCTTCATGAGTCCACAGCTTCCCACCATCTCTGCCCAAAGGACTAATATGCGAACTGGCAAACAAACCACATAAAAGCCATAACACAGAAGGAGCAGGCAGTGAAGGTTAATTTTCTGTAACACACATACATGCATACTTAACACAAATATTTATTTTTCATAAAGATATCAAAAAATATTTTACAGTGGAGCACATATCTGTACAGCTCATGAAAAAAAGATTCCCTCAGAAGAGGACAATGATTGGGAACAATGGAATACAGCTAAAAGGAAGAGCAACGATGAAGGGATGGAGGTGTCGGGCCCACTCAGGTTCTTAAGTTAGTAATAAGAGACCTGTGCCAATTTCCAGGGACTCTTTTTTTTTTTTTTACAACTTTGTAATAATTCATGGTATAGAGTATTCAAATTACTCAAATACTGAATCTAAATAAATACTTCTAAGGAACAACTGCAAACTTCTGCTAAATATGAAAAAAAAAAGAACTCTTCAGTGTTCCTAGTAATCATAGTAAAGCAAAGAAAACCACAATGAGATATTGTCTCATCCCTTTCAAAATAACTGTTATCAAAGAGGCAAACCTAACAAATGGGGATGAGAATGCTGAGACAAGAAAGTTCTGAGGGAGTGCTGCTGGGAAGGTAATGAGCACAGTATTCATGGAGACTGTTATGGAGGATACTCAAAAACAGCAAACGTCCGTAAGGCCCAACTCCATCACTACTTCTGTGGGCATATTCAATGGAAAATAAATCAGCTTATCAAATATGCCTACATTCGCAGATTGAAGAAAAGCACTACAGACAGAACAAGATTGCTTCACTCTTAAAACATACATATTTTCTTTGAGTTTCATTAGAAGAAGGAACATCAACCAGGCAACTCTCCCAGTTTTCCGCCATCTCTCACATCAGCTGCCCTATTTTCCCTCTAGGAAAACTTTCCTAAAAACGTTCCATCTTCTCACCATGCCAGAAAGAAGCAGTCTTTAGTTATAAGTGAATTGCAGCATTGTGGACAATTGGAATCAACAAATAGTCCTAGGAAACAAGCTTAAATAAATTTACACAACCTGTGTTCTATACATTGTACCTGGAATGTTCATAATAATAATAGCAGAAGCAGTAGGCATTTACTTAGGCCTCCATAATTTTATATGGTTTTTTGTGTTTGTATGCACTTTAGTAATATTCTATTTAGGTCAAATAGTATAGTGGAGAAAACAGAAAATGAAATTGGAAATCAGATGCTTGCTCTCAGATGATGTAAATATATAATTTCTAATCTGCACTTGAAGTTCAGACTCACACATCACATGCACACATTTTGCATATTAGTAATATTAAAGTGATGTAAAACTGCTCAAACACAAAATAATTTGATGATTATTTAATCTGTGAATAAATCTTGGATCTGTGGATCCATCTGTATTTTTAACCTGCATAATTAAGAATTGATTATGACATTTTAAACAAGTATTTGGAAGATGAGGGTTATCAAATTTCATGAGGTTATATGTACGGAAATTTCACTATCTGAATGTACTGCACACTACTTTCACAAAGTAATTAATGTGCCTACACTCAATGCTTTTCTATACAATAAGTGAAATGACTTAAAATTGGAAACTCTTGACCAATGGCCCAGAAAGCATTACTTCCTACCTTTAAATTTTGTTCTCTCTTCTTCCTTCATTGCCTTCCAACATTTCTATGTTTCTGTTTTAAAAGCATAGTTTAGGTCCTCTCAAAGTTAAATCTTATTTTTTATCTGAAGATGTGTGAGAATTTTTGAGCATCTCAGATTTTTCAATTCTTAATTTTGTAAATATTTTTGATCTAACATTACTATTGTCTCAGCTTTTAATCTCCTTTAATTCCTGCTGCATAGAGAACTTGGAGTTGTTATGTTTTTTTTTCAGTTTTCAGCAAACTCTTTCTATTACCATAAGCTAGGCCAGAAAAATAGTTATGTGGATGATGTCTCCAATAAACTTCACTCAGCAGAGAGAATGTCATTTATCCTCTCAACAATCACTTACTGATATGCTTCCCTATGTAATGAAATACATTCCTGAGATACAAGGAAATATTTATAATTTCTGATGGACTGAGAATAACCAGATTTGTATTTATCTCAGTCTTTTTAAAATCATAATTTTAATGATTGCTTTGATTTTCAACCCCTATTAGAGACTGCCTAGTCAGTAATGTTTTTAAAATGTTATTTCTATTAGACATTTGAAGCATTCACATTTATCCTCCTGAGAAGTATTAGTTAAAGCTTCTCTTTTTCTTTTTAGAGTTATTTACCTTAAGGTCCTTTGAGACAACATTAACTGTAATTTTTAGGGTCTCCATTTAGAAAGTTTGTTGACACTGTGCTCGATGGTCTTCTTACTGGAGCCAGGATTTCTGGTGGATCCTAGTTAGCATTTTTAACTTGCCTAATTAAGAACTGACTATGACATGTTAAACAAGTATTTGGAAGATGGAGATCATCAAATCTCATGAGTTTAAATGTAGGGGAAATTTCACTACCTAAATGTGCTATACACTACTTTCAGTAAGCAATTAAATATAATATTGCTTTTCCAAATTATGTCAGTCAGCCACAGTACCTTTTAATAGAAAAAAGAATGATTTTTTTTTACTAACAGCACAACTGTGTATCTCAGTCAATCCGTGTTAAACAGAAAGATCTGAAGAATATTATATGAAAGGGAATATGAAATTCTCCAGGCAACTTTAAAATATAGAATTTCAAGCCTGCTTCTGCTTATCTATTGCATTGTAAATCCCCAGTTTTTTCTCCTAATGGTCTCTGGAAATGTTTTGTAATGAGAAACAGATTCTGGTAATCCACATTGTGATCAAATTACTTTTGTCAGTATCTTTCATTTAGCAATTATTAAATATATAAAGCCCAATTTGATAGGAAAAAATGTTCATTTCTAAGCCACCCTGATTGTCAACTGTCAGTGACTGATATGGAATGACTCATTGTGAGAACACAATTGCAATCTTAAAATAATAATGGAGGAGTGCATAAATGGAATTCAAGGGGCTTTCAGATCCATTAAGTACACTAAATATTACTTAAAATGTGCCTACACTCAATGCTTTTCTATACAATAAGTGAAATGACTTAAAATTGGAAACTCCTGACCAATGGCCCAGAAAGCATTATTTCCTACCTTTAAATTCTTTTTTCTCTCTTCTTCCTTCATTGCCTTTCAAAAGGCTGATATAAATTAATCTGTTTCCAACCACTTCATGGCTCTCTGTACAGGGGGAATGTATTTTAACAGTCCTAAGCCTGCAATAAAACTTAGTTTGCTAGAAATGGGGAACAATAAGATAAAACCCACAATATATGGGGCCTTTTAACTTCTATCAACCTTGGGGCTAAGAGTCTTATGTCGAAAATTCCTGTTGAGACCACAAAGATGGAAAAATAATAGAGATCACTGTCTTTCACATTCTGAAGAGAGGCGATACCTTCTTCATGGCTGACTTAAAGATAGCAAAGTCAGTCCAGCTACTCTAAGTCTTTGTCAACTACCTTTAGCTTGCTGAAAGAGAAAAGTAAAATTTAAAGCCATCTAGTAGGTACGCAACAGCATAATGACTGAGAGACAGTCCTAACAGTTGATATTTCTCTTCACCTCCTTTGGGGGAGGAGAGAATCCAGTGTTGTGATTTCTTAGATCATCATTTTATAGATGTTTCTTTTACGGAAGTTTAGCAGAAAGATATTAATGGCTGTTATATCCTGTTTAGTGATGTTATTTTCAAATAGAGACATTGGCAAGGTCAAATCCAGAAGAATATAAAGTAATCACCTTGAAACATAGGAAATAACCCCAGAAAATGAGATATACTATGTTCGCAGCAATTCTATTTTAAGGTTTTTTTTTTCTTTAAATATTATGATATGCCTTCTGACTGCTTTTTTGCCTAAACCCAATAAAACAATGATTTGGTTTTAATCTGTTCTTGACTATACTCTGGTTTCTGTTCAGATCACATAAATCTTTCACCTTTAAAAAAAACTATAAAATGTAAATAGAGACACATTATGCTTTATTCCTCTAGCTCATCTTACCACTTTAGCATATTTCTAAAAACAAAACAAAGTTTCACTGAAAACTTAATATGATATTACAAAGTTAAGTAGGAATTATTTATTGCATTATTTTTTGGTAAAGTGTGTGTGCCTGTGTGTGTGCGTGCGTGTGTGTGTGTGTGTGGTGTGATAAATGCTAGGATCTATCAAATGCAATCCATCAAATTACATTTAATAAATCATTGTCGTAGAAATGGAAACTGCAGTATTCAACACTGCCTACTAGCACTGGCATGAGGTACTAAGAATGAAAGACAAATTTCAGTTATCTCAAAATTCTTGCCACAAAAACCACATTTGCAAGTGAATACTCTTGCAAAGGACAAACATTGCTGATATGATTGCAATTCCTCTTATCAGTTCATCTAGGAGAGGAAAAATGTCAGAACACAAGCTTAGAATTTCCTAGTAAATAAAAACATGATAAACGTCTGGCCACAGTCACCTTTATAGATACTGTATGTCAGTCTCTATAGGAAAATGTGGAGCACCTCTCGCAGGTTGCTGATTTTCTTTCTAAGTTTATTATAGTACCTGTTGTGTTTTATGTGTTTCTTTCAAACTATAATTATATTAATTTCTTGACCATTGTTACCACATTCACTACTGTGCAAGACAAATGCATAATTTCTTTTTAGCTAATACTGAATATAGGCATGAAAGAAACTAACATTGGCGTATGTGAAAGAATTTGGGGGCCAGCCAAATAGCTCAGTGGATTAAAGCGCAAGGATCAGGGGTTTGATCCCGGGGCCTGCTGTGCCGGCCCCTACCCCGGGGTGCACTGAGATGGCAAGCGAGACTGTGCATGGTGGTGCGCACCTGTAATCCCAGCTCTTGGGAGGCTGTAAACAGGAGAATCAGTACAAGTCCGATCTAGTAGTGACACCCTGAACACCCTGTAGACCCTTCCCTAAAAAATAAAAATAAATACATAAGTATAAGAATCTGAAGTTTATCTTTTGCATTGAAGAACTTCAAATGATTACTTTATATTCTTCTAGATTTTACCTTGATAATGTCTCTTTTCAAAGATAACTTACCCCTAAGACACTGTTTTTGACTTATTTTTCTTCCATTATGATTTTTTTGCACTCCTGTTTTTTTTAACTTGACTGTGATTCTTGGTGAGATCCACTGTGCTACAAGGAGGTCAAAGTTGACAAACACAGTTTGAATTCCTTTCTGCCCATTGTTTTAGTTGGTGGTTCTCTGCCATGAGGGATAACAGATACACATATATATTATGTGTTTGAAAAAATAAACAATAATAGATATGAACAAGCCAAATTGTCTTCTTGAAAACTGATTTCTGGAAAGAATTTGGGAATATTGAACTTTTTTTTTTTTTTTTTGTATTTTAGGGAAGGGACTCCAGGGTGTTCAGGGTCTCACTGCTAGATTGTACTCATAGTGATCCACCTGTTTACAGCCCCCCAAGAGCTGAGATTATAGGTGCACCCCACCATGCCCAGTGTCAATTGCTGTCTCAGCTCATCCCCGGGATGAGGGCTGGCACTGCAGGCACTGCGATCAAACCCCTGGCCCCTGTACCTACTTACAGGCACTTTAATCCACTGAGCTATTTGGCAGACCCTGGAATATTGATATTTTATCAATGACAAGATTAAGAAGTTTGAAGACAAATCCTAGGGATATTGGGCTAGATTTAAAACTTGGAATATAAGTCTATATCACATTTATTGCATATGTTATTCCCTTCTGGCATTCATCAATCATGAAAAATTTCTGCCCTGAATGTTTTTTTGTATGAATTGAAGTGTTAATGAGTGAATGCATAGCTCTGAACAGTGTAGTTCAGAAAATAGATTCACATAAATGAGAGGCTGATAATAGTATTAATAGCTGTAATGTAACAGAAGTACAAAAAGGAGTAGAGAAAGTAGAATAAAATGCATGAAACATCTCAGGCCTCTGAACAATAAAAGGTAACATTCCTCACGAGGCTTGACAGAACCCCTTTCTCCAGAGTTCTAACACTTAGTAACCTATGGCTCTTGGTATTCGCTACCTCACCTGATATTGGACCTGCAGGACTACGTAGTTGATAATCAGAGACTTTGCCATGGGGAGATGGAGGCCGTGGTCTGTGACTAAGGCAACTTTCTACAATCCACGGTGGGATAAATAAAGTCCAACTTGGTATTTTCATTCTTTGTTAATGAACATGGCCTGCTTAACTCACTGCAAGCAGCTCTGGAATATCTCCATCCACATGGTAACTGCAGCCTTTTAAAAACAGTCTCAGGTAATAGCAAACATCTGGGTAGGGATCTGGTCCAGAGAAAGAGCTAGCAGTGAGGTCCTGGATAGATAAGCACAGCCACCAAAGGACAAAAGAGAGTGTTTCAGCTGAAGCCACATGACTTAGTCTGCTGTTCACTGAAAAGAAAGGCTACAATAAAAATGGAAGAAAATGTGAAGCTGTTATAGAAAGCTTAAAATTGTTTTTAAGAAACTCCATATTTTAAGAAAAATATAAAGAGTCTATTAGCCTATTATCTTAGTGAGCTTTCATTACTCCACATTTTGAAACAGAGTTTTGTTAGGCTGGTAAATTGCCCAGGTGGGCTCCAACTAATAATCCTCCTGCCTTAGCCAACCAGAACGTAGGGACAAGAAGTGCCCACTACCACCAGTGATCAGTTTTTCCATTTATCCTAAGTTATCTGCTATTATCATCGTTGGCAGTTTGGTCAGAAAAACTTGGACTATGGATGGCTCAAACGATAATGCTTTCTCATATTTTTCTGTGGTCTTTAAAAATTGTTTGTGCTTAAAAAGACAATGGGTAATGTGACAGCCTAAGAGGCTGCCCTAAAATCAGTGGGGCCCAACAATGATCTGGCTTTACATAGCCCAAATTACTCAAAATTGCCAAACTCTCCAAATTGATTAAAAGCTTCACTGTGCCTATAGGCCTCAGAGATCAGGCAAAAATAAATAAACCAGACTCTAAAATCCATTTTGGAAAAAGTCTCTTTAAAACTGGCAGAAGCTGGGTGAGTCTCCTTCCTTGTGCCCTTCTAAGGGCCAAATGTACCCCCCTTTCTGTCTCTAAAAAAAAAAAAATGCCCTTTTTTGAGACCCTCCACTTTCGCCTTGCTTGATAAAGATACTGGGATTACTAATCAAAATCTCATTAAGTCCCCTCAGGCCCAC
>NDGN011463291.1:0-15751 GCA_002564285.1 Tympanoctomys barrerae
ATCTACATGGCTGACACTGACAACGGATCTGCAAACTGTGGTAAAGGGTTACAGGATAAATCCTGAGGGGACCTGACTGACCTTAACAGATATAAAAGTTACATTTCTTGTTATATAGGTCTTGTTTTATCTTAGTCTTAACAATCCAGCAGAGAAGTATAAAAATGAGGTATAAAAAGTAAAACCATATTAATATGCTGAGTTGTGAAAGACTCAAGTCAACAACTTCTGACATTGCCAGTCCTACAGATAACCCCTTACAAGGTTCTAGTGGGCATTCAGGGCTCCTCTGTTTATTTTCAGGCATTGCTGTCCTTGCTGTCTGCATTTTGCTGAAGCAGGTCTCTAAACTAAAAGAAAATGGCCAAACTCGAAATACTGCCTCTACAGAATGTATGAGGCTGCCTGAAGGAGCCTCCCTAAGTCAGGTTGATGGCACCATCTTAAATGGCAGAGAGCTGCTAACTCCCTAGAAAGCAGGGCAGTGCAAGATTCTGAGTACTTAGGGAGACTGGCCTCTCACCTCGCAATACTCCACCTTCTGACCCCAGTCCCAAAGAGCCCAACTTAGACCCAGAATTTCCATGAATTCAATCAATTTCTGTCTCTCCCACTCTATAAAATAAATTTAAACTCTTACCGAAGAGTTATAGATGCAAATGGCTAACAGATTCATTATAAGGCTCTCAATCCAACACTTATTCCTCTATCCATAATGTGGATTGCACACTTAGCCACTGATGTAACAGACAAAGGAGAGTATGCAGATGAGGAACATCGTGTTGTTTCTCCCTGATTCTGGCCCCACTTTACTAGGTTCACTGCACCAGAAACACCACATTATGCCATTTCTAACAATTTTATTGCTTTTACCACTTAGCAAAATTAATTTTAATTGATGCAAAATAACCATCAGTATCATAGTACTGGTACATATATAATCAATATTTGCTATGCCAGTGGGCTGCCTTCCTTGAGGCCATAGTAGACTGTGAAGTGGTGCAAAAGGGACTACAGTGAACTGACAGGAAACAGGAAAAGCTAAGGAAATGCTTCAGATATACTCTCAAGCGCAGCTGAACATAATAGAGCAAGCCTGAAGAAGATGCCTGGGAGTGAAGTAACAGGAAGATCTGCCTGGTAGGTGACAATTATAACTGTAATTGCAAAATGAGACCAGGTTGTGCATATGGCGACTTCCATTTTATACCAAAAATGACCTTTCTGTGCACAGACCTTGGGACATACACATGAACTTTTAGATGTACACAATTACCCTTTCACACAGTGTAACACACTAATTATCACCCTCTAAAGCATGCCCACTAGGGTCAATATTTTCAGTTTCTGCGCAGATAGTGTAAAGTCAGCAGATATTCAATATCGTTGCCCTATTTCCCCCCAAGTTTTTGCCAGCCTCGTCAACGAAGTATCTATGGCCAAGAATAGAGGATGGAAACCTAATGTCGGTCCTCAGAGGCTGCTCTTCAAGAGCAAACTGTAAGCGGATGGGAGCTGAGAACATTGTGCCAACACTGTGATTAGTGTGCTCTTTTTATCCAGCCTATTTCATTTAATCCATATAAGACCCGAGCCAGGTCCTGTGACCATCAGAAACTTGGCTGACAGTAGTTAAGTGATTTGCCATTGTCACAGAGCTAGACACAGCCCAGACAGGAATCCAATCCCAGCGAGTTGACTACAGACCCATGCCATACATTTAGACATTACTTTCCTGCATCCAGGTTTTGGAATAACTGACTCTACCGTAATCAGTTCTTCTGACTTGGACAGTGGGGCTGTCACTGGGTATCTTTTTATAAGAACAGTGAGCGCTAGTACCTGAGTAACTTGTCATTGAACAGTGTTCTTCCAGTGCCTTCCCCTTGAAGTATAGTTATAACAGGGTTTAAGAGTGGTTGGTGGTAATAAATGGACACCAGTGTACCTCCAAGTGAGCAAAGTACCATCAGCAGAAGGAGTAAAAGATACTGCCTACTCTCAATGTGGGAAATGTGGGCAGTTTGGTGCGTCCCTCCTCATAGCTCACTAATGTTATGGCAGAAACATTTTTAGAATTGGATGGCATTTTCAAAATATTCAACAGCTTGCCATTGTGTGGTGGGGCAAAGCCAAGAGACATAGAATGTGACAACTGTGTGTCCCACTAAGTGAGAGCTTCTATTCATCATCCACTGTCCATTTTTCTGACATATGAGTAGGTTCCTTATTGGAGAAGAGGAGGGAGCCCAAATTCCTTCTTCCAGTCCATGCTGAGTAATCTACCTACATCGCTTACTGATGCTTTGCTAGAAGCCTTCATGGCTGATATTTCCCTCTATTTCACAAATCAAAAAATAGGAGTTTCCAGGTTTCAAATGTCATTTCCAAGTTTATGCGCATGATCAGTGCCAAGCTGGCATAAGGTCCCATGTCTAATGTCAAATATCAACTGTTCCTCCCACAGTCAGGGCAAGATTTCCCATTTTCCTGATTGGGGTGTTGCTGGTTTATGACGGCTAAGCTTGATCGCATCAATTCAATTGGCTTCGGAGCTCCCCAGGGAACTGGTAGTGCTCACTTCCTGGTGTATCTGGATGGGTCGAGGGTAACATGTGTGCCTGATTTCCTCCTCCCTAGTGCTGCTCCCTGCCCTGCTCCCCAGCCACCATGAGCTAAGCTGCTTTGTTCTGCCACACCCTTCTGCCACAGTGCTTCTGCTTGGACTGAAACCAAGGGGCAAATTAAGCCTCTCCTCCTTTAAGCTGTGGGTATTGGGTATTGGGTCCAAGCAATGAGAAAGCTGAATAATATGGAAGGCAACAGCATGCCTGTGCACATAAAGTGTGTCACAAATATGGCATTAGTAAGCAATACATCTGATTTCAGGATCCTACTGAAGATAAAAGGAAGAGAGAAAACAAAAGACATAGGAAAATTCACATTTCTCCTGCCACCTCTCAATCCCAAAGGTCGTTTGCCAAGCTACAAAGACAGGCAGATTTATTCCTAATATCCCTTGCATCTAAATTCATTCACACATAAATCATATGGAAAAAATCAACCCCTCCACAGCACAAGCCTATGATGTCTGTGGACATAGCATCTCTCCTTTCCCTTCCCCATCATGCCCACTCTGACCCCCAAATTAAGTCTGTAGACTTCTTATGGAGCCATTGCTGTCGCCAAGGAAACCTGGCAAAAGAACAAAACAGTGAATTCACACAGGTCTGGGTGTAAAGTCTGAGTAAGATATTATATTTTAAAAATTGATTCTGTATACTCCTTGGGCCAATTTCCTGGGATTAGAAGTTCCTTTAACACTTCACATTTTCTTTGGGCTTCTCAGATATCAGCAACATATAGAAATGGAGACCATGGCAGAAGAAAACCATAACTCAGGAGTCGGGTAATAGATGGAAGATGCTAATCCCGGCTGAGAGGAGTTCATAAAAATGAATCCTGGCCTCCTTTGGGCAGCAGGAGTACTGCATCATGAATATTTATGGGGGAACATGGGAAGTATTGGGAAACACACTCAGCAGGAGCCAGCCTACCCCAACAGCTGGGGATCGTTTGGGTGTTAAAACGAAGTTTTAAGGGACACCACTTAGATAAAAATCATATTTGAAAAGAAGTATGCTTGTGTTCCAAATAACACCAAGTGTAGAGCAATTTTGAGTTTAATATGCTTTGAAAACATCTGCTAAGTTTTAAAATTTACTCATCTTGTACCATAAAGTTGGATTTAAGTTTCAAAAAAAATCTCCTATATTTTTTAATGTAAGAATGAAAATGTTCAAAGGAAAAATATTGTACATACAGATATGTATGTGTCAGGACCTGGCTTTTCAAAAAGCATTAATTTTAAAGAAGTGATACAGATAGTAGTTAACCACACAGATCTTGAGGCAGAGTCCCTGGTCCCAAATTCTAGCTCTACCACTCCCTACATTCTGTGTGACCATGGACAAGTTACTTAACTTCTCTGTGCCTTCACTCCCCAATCTGTAAAAGTTAGGTCATAATTGTATCTTCTTATATAGCTATTATGAAGATTAAATAAATGAATGATCCAAAATTTAGCCCTGTGACACTACTGGCTCTCATGAAGATGATTAAAATCATTTTCATTTCATTGTATTACTTAAGTAAAGGGTGTAAAATGGGAATCATACACTTATTCCAAAAATGCATTTGAGAATTATAAAACATAATGAGCATAGGACCTAGCTCAAATGCTATGTGCAGAGATAGTTAAGTGAAATTACTGTTTAGGCAAAATCTTCTTTAAAAAGCAAGAGAACAAGTAAAAACCCACTTTTGTCATCAACTCATCATTGAATGTTCCTAAAGTGAGCATGACCATTCTCCAACAAAATTAGTTACTGCCAACTAAATAAAAAAAAGCTGTTCATGGTTTAATGTCTGTGTCTTCACCTTTTCTTTACAAACTGACTCAACTTACTATGTGTAACCTATTTTTGTCACATAGTATAGACAGTTTCTCACACTAGGAGGTACAAAATTGTCTTTTGTCTTACTCACTTATCCAAAAGAGTATAAAAGAAATACAGTCATCAATTGCTTCATTTAACTGGATAGCATAGTTTGTTAAATTCAGCTCTGTAAAATTTTCAAATGATATATGGATGATTAATAATCTCCACAAGCCTCTTTGCAGGAAATGCCTGAGAGAAGGCTTGGTGGTGTCTGCAATCCAGATTGCTACAAGAACTAAGAACCCAGCCTTTCCCAGAGAGAAAATAACTCATTCCCAACAGTCCACTTGCTTTACAGCCACAGTGAAAATGCAAATATAATCATGTCATTTCACTGCTTACTCCTTCATCAACTGCCAAATTCCTTCAGGATGCAGACTCAAATCCTTGAGAGAATCTAGTGTGTGACCCTGTCCTTCTGGACAACTCTGTCCCTGTGTCCTACTCCCAGCTGTACTGCCCTTCATTTAGGGCCTTGAACTAGACACCACCTAGGTTAACACCACCAACTAAGATGCATCCATGCCTGGAACCAATGGTGGAGAACATCCAGATAGATATTTTTACATATTGTTCCAAGTGTACTGAGTGAGAATGGGGAGGTCCTGGTTTTCTATTAATAACAACTTCTTACATAAATAGGCTTATGTAAAGCTTTCTTCATCTGGGTAAAGCAAAATCAGTACTCTGAAAAAGATGGAATATTCTTTTTTTCTTCTAGTTTTTGTCTTTCTTTTGTCTTACTGGGGAAGAGGGTACATTACAGGGTTCTACATTTAAGTCACACAACTATTGCTTGTTTTATAGACTATGAGATACACTACACAATCACACTCTTACTCTACTAAGCATGAAGTGTTTCTAGGAGTCCAGATGACTGTCTCTGTCAGCTCTAAATACAGCTGTACTAAGCAAATTTTCTAAGCATTCATTAAAAGCACTCAAGAAAAAGAGACAGGGATGGTTTCATTTCATCTTGTGCTCAACCCCTGCCCTTCCCCCCGTGAACTCCACCTTCAGTGAAGGTATAACCTAGACACATTTCTTCAGAAAGTTAAGCCTTCACATGCAGAAATCTGAGATGGCACCACCTTCCACATGTAGTCGGCAAGTGTTGCGGCCTGCCTGCAGTTTGAGTTGTCCAGCTGTCTGCCGCATAATCCAGCCCTTCCTCCACCAGGACCTCACTTTCCACTTCATGTTCTACATAACTTCTTGGTTTTCAAGTATGATCCTAAATATCACCTGCTCCACGAGAAAGCCGCTGACCTGAAAACCATGGGAGATCATAGAGTGGCATTTCCTTGTTATTTTTAAGCTTTTCCATCTCTGAAATTAAAGTGTGACTTTCTAACAGTGGGGTATTCCAACATCATCCACAGGTGGCTGTCCTGGTGAGGTCGCCCTGCTGGCAAGTGCATGAACACGGTGGCAGCTTGGCAATGTGTTTACACAGCAGAACCTCTCCGCTGTTGACTGGTTCTCAGTCAACAGTCATTTCAGAGGTATTTGAAAAAAAACTGATGTTTGAACATTTCTGGAGGTATTTGTCAGTAAGATTTACAAAAACAAAGCTCCGCCACCTACCCTCAGCATCGGTGTCAGTTACTAGAAAGCAAATTTTGCAGATGACTGCAGCATTCTTAAGAAATAGTGCTCCAACAGTTTTGATAGCCAAAGAATGACAGTGGGTAAAAAGCCATGGATACTGATGATTCTGAGTCAAAAAATGATTTAAAAGAGTTCAACTCTCAATATGGAAGTTTTAGAAATGTTTTATTTGATTTACATTTCTCTTTTCATGTATATACGAGTGATGCAATTTAAAAACTATTGCAATGTTTAAAATGAATTCTTTCCATGAGCATGAAGCAAAATGTACAAATGATAAGAATACATAAAGCTATACTTTAATTGGCAGAGTTTTATCTTTCTTAGTAGTATAGTCAGATGTTGCATAAGAACATTTTAGTCAAGAATAGCCCACATAAGCAGCAGTGATCCTGTAAGATGACATTATCTGGTGACATTTTAGCCATCTGAGTTTGCATAGAACACGTTTTGACGTTTGTTGAGTGACAAAGTTGCTTCACAATGCATTTCTTAGAATACCTCCCTGTTGTTAAGGAATACATGACTGTATACAAAAGTGACATGACTTGTATGCAAGAAGATTTTACAAAGTGCAGTGTACATTTTTATATTTGCATGGGATTTTCATTCACTTAATTTATCACATGTAAGCCTATGTATGTGATTATTTAATGTCTATATTTTCAACTTCTTTATCAATATAGAGTAATGCCTAGAATAAAGAAAGTGTTTAATAAACCTACTTCAGTGAGTAAGTTGCGTTTTCACATAGTAAATGAACAGATGAAGTACTCCTAGACTTTGGTTCATAGGTGCCCAGGTGTCACTTAGGTTCCTGAACAACCACTCACTGACCTCCAGAACTAGAGAGCTGAAGGCTGAACCTGAGCTGAATGTACATTGCTCCAGGTAGTGTAGACCTTTAGAAAAGAATTCACGGAACTGAAAGCAGATCTTCACTTCACAGTCCCTATCATTCTTAGCCTTCTGCATATATTTTGCCCCTCAAAGGCTTTTGAGATTGAGCGTAAGACAACTACATTGTGTATTTGTGTTAACACACAATCATCACATTTTTCATATGCTCTGAAAGATGGTTATTGATTTGTGGGAAAAATCCCACGCAAGGCCATGGATTTAATGCCTGCAGGAAAAGCTACGGAATATCAGCTTACCAGGTTCCCCAGCTTCGCGCTATTAATTTGTCACTGCTACTTCCCTTGGCCTGAGCATGTCTGCGCTAATGCCTGATGCTGTCCGCAGGTGGCAGTGGTCCTTCACTGTTGTAAAAAGCCCTGTGCGCTGCCTCTGGGTCATCAACCTGTGGGCCCTGGGAAGCGAAGCTGGTGCTGGGGCCTTCCTTGCCTCTTACTCACGGCATATCTTGCTTGCTGTTGCCTGTGTTGCCATCTGCAGATGGAGAAACACCTGGGATCTTCCCACTTTCACACAACGTGCTTACATGACTGAACTATAATGGCAGTTTGCAATTAAAAAGATATTTTCTCCCACTTTGTTTAAACCAAGTAGCATTTTTCAGTCTTTTCTCTCAAGAGAGCAGGAAAGGAAAGCTGATTTTAGTATTCATTTTATTCCTTTACTTGTTTAGACTTACTTTCAGTATTATTTTAATGCATTAATTAGTGTATGTTAAAATTGTCTTCAGCATGGAATTATAAAAAGTAAGACGGTTTTAAGGATGTGTTGTCTCCATAGGAGTTTTGTATTTTATACACACAATGAAAATTTCAGTATTAAAGTAGTTGAAATTAAACAATATTTTAACTCTCACCAATTTATCCAGATAACTTAATATTTTATGCATTTAAACTCAAAATAAGGATTTTAGGCTTTGTTTAACTATATTGGATTACTTTGCTGAATTCATGCACCTATAATATATGAATGGCAATGCAATACACATCTCTGACAAAAGTAAACAAAATAAGGGGGATATAAATGAAGGACCATTTTGTAGTGAAAAAAAATATATATATATGTATATACAAAATAGCATAGAAATACAGCTACTTGCCAGGGAAATGGCTTGGTAGAATAAGCGCTTGCCTGGCAAGCACAAGGGCCTAAGTTCAAAATCCCAGTTCTACTGAAATACAGCTACTTTCTCTTTGTTTAATGAGAAGAACGTTTTGAACTAATAGTGTTTAGACACAATATTATGTCTGTATCTTGTACTATGAATAACTACTACAAAGACAACAATATGCAATGCATTAATTGTTATAACTGTCCTACTAACCTGTTTTGAAACTGTCTTATTTCTACTTCTTTTTCAATAAAATTATTAAATAAATAAATTTTGTCAGAGTGTGATCTGTTACTAAATTATGAAAGGACTCTAGTTTGCTTGGAAATGGTCTCATATATGGAAATATTCATTAATAGCACATGACAGTGTTCTAAATGTTTTTCCACTAAGTCATGATATTACCTACAGCAAGGAATAAACCACAGCAGTTCAATGTCAGTAGACTAAAGGCCCCAGGGAAAAGTTAGTATCACCATGTACACAGCAATAGCAATGGTATTTGTTGATGGTACTTTAAATATTCCCTCAAAAGAGGAAAAAGTAATTACAAAGGTAATGCTTGTATGTACAAAAATAGCAACTCATTCCTTTTCATAATACAAACTTAAGAAATTCTCAATGAAAGTATAGTCTTTTAAAAAGTGGGTATTGTTGAATAAATGGAACTTGTCCTAAACAGGCCACTTAAATTGAAAAATCTATCTGCAACTCTGCTCCTCTATTTCTCAATCAGGCAAAACATTAAAGACAAATAGCCTCATTTAGACTTTAAAATAAAGGCAAAGAATAAGTTGCAAAAGAGTAAATGTTACCAACTTTCTTTTTCTCTACTATGAAAGCTTTACTTTTTCTCTAATCTCACTCAAAAGTAAAACACCCAACGTGTGGCTTTTCTTGCTCTGGCTAAGCTGGATTCCCTGATGCAGCTGCACACATCTGGTGGCTGAGTCCCCTCTAAAGCACTGCTACATGACATCCCTACACTACCCATGTGCACAGGAGCCCTTCTCTTTAGAGTGCAGGTTTCCAACTCTCAAGCCACAGCCTGGGATCTGATACAAACTGGGCCACACAGCAGGAGGTGAGTGGCTAGACAGTCAGCAAAGCTTCATTTGTAGCTATAGCTCACACTACACCTCCGCTCTGGCTCCTGGCAGGTCACCTTGCATATATTTTCACTGGAGCACAAACCTCACTGTGAACTGTGCAGGTAATGGATCCAGGTTGCGTATGTCTCGCGAGAATCTAGCATAATAAGAGGAGAAATAAACTGCACAATAAAATGCAGTGTGATTGAATCATCCTAAAACCACAACCATCATACTTAGTCTGTGAAAAAATGGTCTTCCGTGCAACTGGCTGCAGGTACCACAAATGTCGGAGGCCACTGATTCAGTGTCCTCCTGCAGCTGCTCCTTCATGTCACTCCCCAACTCAGCTCATTCTGCCAATGGCTAAAGGAGTACCAGTTGATCTCCAAAGACTCAAAAAGTAGTTTGTGTGTAGCTGTTTCAAGAAGACACTGGCCATGAGGCATAGTACAATATTGAGTAGATTTCTAACACTGAAAACCATCATCACACAGTTATTGCATGGTGCTGGCCTCAGAATCTGAGCAACTTCTCTAACTCTAAACTAGATAGAGAGGCTGAGAAGGTGAGGCTTTCCTTAGATTTTTGCAGCATGGGTCTTCTACCCAGACTATTGTCTTTCCCTCAGATATCCCAACTGACCAATTTCAAAACTTCAAGAGATAGTGACCTCATAATGTATCAAGTTCCTACTATCCCAAGCACTTAACACTCAGTGAATTCTTTGGACAACACTGTGAAGAATGTTTTATTAATCCTACTTCACAGATGAGACAGTTAGGATTATGAGAAGTTAGGTAATTCACTTGTGCTCACCTTATCCCCTGATAAGTGGTAACCTAGTTCCAGCCACTTCTGAGTTCTAGGATCCTTCTTTATCCTACTTCCAATATCCACTTTTTCTTCTGGAGTGTTCCAAAATGCCATTTTAATAATACCTGGTTGAGAAATGGCATTTCTATTGCATATGAAAGGGCAAAATTACAAAGTACATTCCCTCTATTTCTTTAAAGTATCTAGTGGTGGGAAGAAACTTGGTGTCAATATGGCTTTGGACATGACAATTAACATGTATAATAAATATATCTTCTTTGAATTCATTTAGAGGTATACTCAATTTAAATGTAAAAAGAGGTCCTTCCCAGATTGTAATAATTGGTTTCAGCACCAATGATACAAGTTATATAGATACAGTTTCTGCATTCTTAAAGACAAATAGCTCCATTTAAACTTTAAAATAAAGGAATAGAATAACTTCAACAAGAACAAAAATCAGCAATTTTCTTAAATAATTAGAGGCATTTAAGAACCATTCTATATTCTCCCAAAACTACATATATTTCTGGGATCATCTCTTAATGGACAATGTTTGCAGCAAAGAAGTAGCATGAATTCTACCTAAACAACTTATAGTATGCCCAGCACTGAAGCTTAACTTCAGTCTTTCAGGTTCCATCCCAAATGATCAATGAAGAATCACAAAGAGATATGAAGAAGAGATGAAGAATTACAAAGAGCTAAGCCCTCCTGCTGACAGATTTGGGCAACTAAGCTTCATGGTTTATGCATGATGGGTACAAAGCAAACCATCTTACTTTCAAAGAGAATTTCAGATTGACAGCTTTCAAGGGAATGGGCATATAGGTCAGTCTCTTGGGTATAGCAATTAAGTGAGAAATCCTCAGGTTTCTAGAAAATTCTGTTTGGCCTGAGGTTAGATATCAAAAGGGAAGTTTTCCTTATTCTGTTTGACCAAAGTTTCCAACCACTAAAGATCTCCCTAGTTCAATTTCAGGCACTCCCTCCCCTTACTCAAAAAATACAGAAGCTTGAGAAACACCAAAATAATAATTGAAAACCTGGGGCATTGCCTTGAGAACACTACAAAGGAAGTCAACCCCAGTGACATCCACTATCTGAGACCTTGAGGTTCTTATCCACCAGCACTGAATTTTTCTTTATTCTAAAAAAAAAAATGATGAATTTGACAGGTATTGTGAGAAGATTTCAGATTGATGACGGTATTTTTATTTTCTGGACTTGGAACCTTATAAGAAAATAAAACAGCATAATTATCAGTCACCTATCACTCTATAATCCTACATGCAACATTCTCCAGCTTGCAGGCTTCAACTCTTATTTTCCTTATCTCTGTTTCTTTTTTGACTAGCAAAATTTGTGAAAGAAAAATAATTATTTCCACCAAAAATACTGTCTCTAAGCCTTCTTGACTATTTTATGGATATATTTGTTATTGAAGGCCCATCAGTGAAACCAAAAGTAAGTTACACCCTCAGAGAATACTCAGTAACCTAGATCTAAATCAGTTTGTTTGTTTGTAGTATAGACAAACTGATTTAACTAAATATTTCTGAGGGCTTGCTTCACTGAGGTTGTGGCCTAAGGCTTTCTACAAACACAAATATAATATGTCAAGTTTCAGTTAGAATAACATTGCTTTGGGTAATACCGCAGAAATTATAGTATTTCCAGATCTTAGTTTCTCTATTAAAAAAGCTGAAAAACTGTATGATATCTAGGGTCCTTCAAGCTTTTGTGTAGTTCTTTTAACATATTAGCCATATTTTTAATATATATGAAACCTAAAGCACATATCTGAGCACATTTTTCAATCTTGGAACTCATATCCCTTGGGACATATCATTCCTAAATTATGAGTAAAGCAAGTGAGGCTGAAGTGAGTGGAGAGGGTGGTACAGCTTCTTTCACCATTCTGAGAGTACTCCTAAAATGCCATAGGAGTGGAGACAGGGGCACATTCCCTTGTCTCCTCCAGCAAATGGTCAGATTTATTTCTGTCTCAAGCAGTGAGAGGGAGAGAGGGTGTCTAACCAGAGAGGCAGTTGGATTCTAAGGGCTTCTAGACTTCATTTTCCAGGTCAGAGATTAGGGTGCCTCCCCAGCACAGAAACTGAACAACACAGCCCTGGGCCCCCCACAATGATTACTGTGAAAATAAGGATTTCAGAGTTACATCAGCCATCATGAAGCTCAGAGTTCAGTTACCCATAATCCTCTTTGCCATAGGCTAGTGGAAACTCAGGTGCTAAAAACTGCTCACCTGCTGCAGTGTTTATGACAGTAACAAAATCATGTTAGCTCTTGACACTGGCAAGCAAAGGGAAGAGCAGGAGCTGGAAATAATTGAGAGGGTGGGGTTGTCTTTTTACACCAATGGCTCCAATTTAGAGGGAAAACTAAAAGGCCCTTATGTTAATTAGTTGTCTGCTAACAAACTGAATATTTAAATATCTGGTAAACATTTAAGAAGTATAACTAAATGAAGCAATTGGACCAAATGAAATGAACTAGCTATTCCTTCCTAGAGATGTGGATTTCAAGGAGGTTGAGCCTACTTTCAGCTGCTACTTTACCAATGCCCTGGATCCGTCTGCTGCCCATTGCAGCAGCTAAGTTGTGCCCCACAATGGTGATCCCCACAGTGCTGTGACCTAAGGAAAACAAATGGTTGAGCAAAGATCTTGGTTCCTTGTGTCAACTATCACCCTAAAGTTAGCATCCAACTCTGATAGTAGCACTTTGGCAGTGTGTCACTCAGCTTTTCATAACTATAGCAAAATACCAGCTATTAACAAAATATAGCAGAAAGGGTTCGTGTTGCCTCATGTTTTCCTAGGTCACTTGGCTCTGTTGCTTCGGGACCATTGATGAGACAGAACAGCATGGCAGGGAGAAAAGCAGCTTGCCTCGTGAGGGACAGGTGGGAGGCGGGGGGAGGGTGGGAAGGACTGTGGAAGGTGGGTAGGGAGGAGAGAGGAGAAAGGAAGGGAGAGAAACAGCAGCCCTGAGAGGAAAGGGCTGGGGGCACAATACACCATTCATAGTCCCTATTTTCTGCTGCCTTCCCCTCCAGGTAGGCTCTGTTCCTCATAGCCCATCTGGCCATCAACTTCTAGTGGATTAACCCACTGATGAAGTTAATGCCCTCATGCTCCAACCACCTCCTAAAAGCCCCACTTCTCACATTGCTGCTCTAAGGACAACACCTCTAACACACAAACTTTTGGGGGTCATTTAGATCCACTCTGCCATTCACTCATAGCTCTCTGCACGCCTTGGCTCACAGCCATGTATCCGACACACACTTTAATAGCCAAAGGGCAGGCTGAGGAAATGAAAATGAGGCAAGGTAGTCCCTGTCCTTGCAGGGTGCCCAGAGAAATACTGAAAACAGCAATTGTACCAACAGAGGTATACACCATGTACACATAGAAACACAGCCTCTACGTCTGCCTGAAGGATGTAGGAAAAACAGTATGGAAAAAGCCTGACTTGGGGATGCACCAGAAAGGCAAACCAGACATGTGTCTGTCAGACTGGTTTGGAGAAAGAGAGGATGGAAATGAAATTTTAGGAAATGTATGGGTAGAGATACAGAAAAGAAGGCTACGTCCTTGCATATAAACTTCGGAGGGTGTGGGGCAGTTTATGATGATAAACAATTAGGCAGGGTGAGGCTATGCTTCAGTATTCTACATTGGCTGGTGGAGGGCTGCATGTGTCCCTGATATTTATTTTCAGCAGCTCTACCACATATTAATAGGTCAGATAGAAGTTTAAAATCTGCTGCTGGGCTTTAGGATGTGCACTGGTGAGAGAAAAGGGTGCCTTCATGTTAGGGAAAGCCTGATGCAAAGAACCTGGAGGCTCCAACAGAGATTACACATACACTTATAGGGCTGCCCATTCCCCTTCAGAGAAAGAGAGCACATGCTCCCACCCAGCACTGCATATTTGATTCATGTCCTCTTGGGGTGCTGACAGTGATGAATGGAGACATCTTGGAAAGTTTGAGATGGTAAGTCTGTCAATCTAGTAGATTGTGCTGTTCTTAGTTCTTGCCTCTGCTTCAAATGATAAGGCATAACGTTCATGACTTAATACTGTCATCTCAAAACTATCAAACTTGATCTTGTCATAAAATGTCATAGCTAGAACAAAACAAAGAAGAGTAATAAGGCACATTGGCCTTCTGAACACAAATGTCTTAGATTCACTTGAGATGAACAGGAACATTTGCTGGGAAATACAGTGCCTGGAAAATCCAAAACTGCATTCAAGGCAGTAATCAACAAAGCAGAGGACTGAAACAGAAGGCAGCACACTTAGAATCATTTCGAGATGATCTTCTGGTTCACCTGGTCTGGCAAATTAGCCAGGAATTTCCTCCAGGGTTTTATCAAAGCTAAACTTCCAGTAAAACTGGCAAATGCCATACCTGGGAAGACAGAGCGTAAAGGATAAGCAATGACAAACAAAGTTCATACTGCTGGACGGCAGGCATTAAAGGAATCATCAGTGGCAGAAGTGGAAGAATAGAATCCATCCTGGGAAGCCAAAGAGAGGTCTGAGGCCTTGCACGGATTTTAGAACCGATTCCAAGATGTTGACGCTACTTCCCTTTGGGGCTTGAGTAATTCCAAAACATTCTAGAAGTGGGCCAAGAACACATCTCTGGAAGTTGTAAATTTGTGATTTTTTTCACCCTAACTAGAATATTTGAGGTAATACTGCTCTGTTGAGAATTTTAGTATCTGGTGACATCACATCAGTAAAGCAATAAAACAAGACAACACTCCTGAAATCCCAGAAAATGGAAACTACATGAATCCCTGAAAAATGACACATGCAAAAAAAAAAGTACTTACGAAACAAAATTTCCCAAAATATCTCCACCAAAATTGTCTCAGAAAAACCTTTATGGAATTGTAAGTCCCACTTTTTAATACTATATTGTGGTGAACCTGACTTATCACTTTTTAATATCATTTTACCCACAGAATTTGTGGAGCCCATTGTATAAGAATGATTGTTCTAAGGTCATTGCTTTCATTAGATAACCAGCCTTCTGCATTTTTTAGACATAAAATGTATTTTGAACTTTCAAATAAGTTTGCATAATATCAAAAATCTAAACATAATAGTACTAACTCCCTTACTAAAATTCTGGTCTCTTCAAGAAAATAAAAATGTAAAATTGCATTATTTTCATGACAGCAGTGGCAAATCCTGATTGTGAATGGTAACATATATTTTCTATTGAGGACTTCCATATCTCCTCCCTACAGTGATGCAGAAGATCTAGTTCAGCATCCAATGATGCTGCATGTTACATGCAAGCTTAAAATGCATTACATAAATGTGCCAGCTCTGTGTAAAGCATGCAATCATACCTACTGTAAATTTGTAATAAACAACAATCTCACATGGCTACGTTCATATGACCCAGTATGCAACATATCTGCCTCCGAAACATTAAAAATAATGCAGAGTTGTGTGTCAGTTTCATTCAGTGTCTTCAGAAAGGACGAGAAGAGTTCATTCTAAAGCACCTGCAAGCAGCCACAGGGGCTGGGGGTTCAATCCTCCGCCTGCCTTGCCAGCCTATGCCCCCAGGGCATGCTGAAATGGCAATTGAGACTGGGCGTGGTGGCACACCCCTGTAATCCCAGCTCTTGGGAGGCTGTAAACAG
>NDGN011463296.1:0-15046 GCA_002564285.1 Tympanoctomys barrerae
AGTCATGGCCATCGCTTGACCAATTTGCTCTCTGTGAAAGCCTGAGAGAATGTTTTCTCTCCAGGTTACTCTTCTTAGGCACACTCTATATCATTGATCACTATCCTCTGTTTTTCCATAATCTCCTTGATCAGAAAATTTGAATTTATTTTATATCATGTAACAACCGAGTTACATGATATTATAGTACCGGTTTTTCTATGTCCTGAGTTTTCACTGACTAGGCCCAAAGTGTTGGCTCTCTAATTTTTGGTCCTCAAACTTAGGTTGCTGACCCTCCAAAAGAGAAGCTTATTATTATTACCCTACAACCTAGGCAGTTGAGCTTAACCTCATTATCTGCCTGAATATCAAACATCTTAAGCATAACATGGAACAGGTATTTTCCATCTTTGCTACATTTCTGTGATGGACCATCTCCCCCTCACCACCACCATTGTGCTCATGCACCTTGGTTAAGCATGTTCTTTGGATATCAGAATATAGTCATTCTTATAGTTAATCTTGATGACCCAAAAGCTACTCAGAAGATTTGCAGTCTCTGTTCTGGTCATTCTATATTGATTGTCCAATTTAAACCCTTTTTTCCCCCCCAAGAGTTTAATGCTTTCTTACAAGTTCCAGAGGGACAAAATACTAAATCTCCATGAAGTTACAACCCTCCCTTTTCAAACACGAGTCCATTTGTCAAAATCATATGCATATTTTTTCTGTCTCCTTGACGTAGGATAGATAATTTTTCACATCTTTCAATAAAAGCAATGACCTTCCAGAGGATCTGTTCAAAATAGACCTCATCAAATGGGCCATCTGCATGATGTCTGTATTATAGTTTTGAAAATACCCAGTAAAATTTGAGAACTATTTAGGATGAAATAAACTGCAGCTATGATTATTAATGCTTTTCTGTCTTATCACAGCTGGCTCATTAAATATGTTATTTTTAAAATCAGCAGCATGGGCATAGAAACATTTTCTTCTTGCTTTGCCACCCTAGTAGGCATATGGTGCTGATGCCAGTGTGAAATTGGGGCAGTGAGGCCCTGAAAACAAAGCACATTTTCATGTTTTACTTTGGATGCTAACTTGAGACTGAGCAACTGTTCCATTAGTGTAGGAGGCATTTTTGCAGGCAGATTGCAGGTCCGGACCCTAAGCTCTGTAGAACAGAATGGAAAGTTCTGCCACGCAAGGTGCCCTAGTGTGGGCTCCAGGTCTCTGCGTCTGTGTGCATGGCAGCTGGCGGAGCCGGTGCTGCTCGGTTCCCGGGTCTCCTGACAGAAGTGACAGCAAGCTTTGTTTTACCAGGTCTGAGTGAAAGAAGCATGGGATAGCTGGTACCCAGAGACATTTTATCTGACAGGTGAACCCTGGCCCTGAAATTTCTGTTTACGCTAGTGTCTCATGTAGAAGAATGTCCCCAACAGTTCCTGGGAACTGGAAGGCACCCCTGGAGCAGTTCACATGCACAGCTGACTGGCCATCTTTCTGTAGCTTGTGAACTACTAAGCTCAATCATACTGACTAAACATATCTTTTTCTTGTGGATATTTTCGAGCATATACTGAAGTAGAGTTAAAACATTGTAGTAAACCACCACGTATCTTAAAGACTAATTGCTACTATAACATACAACTAATTTATTTCGCTTATAACCCTACCAACTTGTTTTACCCCTAATGGTTTATTCTAAAGTAACTCCCAAATTGTATCTGAAAATATTTCAGGGTGTATCTTTAAAAAGATTTATATGTTTTTATAAAACATATAATGCCACTGTTATACTGAAAAACCAGATAGTTTCTTAATATCACAAAAGATCTACTCAGTGTTCGCTTGATTATCTCATAAATGTCTCTTTTTCCAATTGTTTTGTTGAAATTGCCATCCAAACAAGGACTGCACACGGTTTGGTGTTCATGTATCCAAAATATTTTTCCTTCTTTAATCATTTTATTTTGAAATATAAAATAAAGACAAATGCATGGCAGTGAATTTTGAGTTGTGAACATCTTTGCAACTACTGCTGAAGTAAAAAAAAGATAAGACTTTGCTTTTCACTCCTTCTAAAAATTCATCATTCATTTAAAGATTTTATTTACTAGTACATGTTCGCATGCATGCAAATCATCTTGGGGAGTTGGTACACGCACACAGTGCAGCTCTTTTCTTTTCTTAATCCCCTCCCTCCTTCTCCTCTACCTCCCCTTTCTCCCATCATTCTTGCTGATATTGTTAGCCTTAGCTCATGTTTATGGCACCTGGTGCTCCTATCAGTGAGGTTCTTGTAGCTGGCATGACTTCACTCTACCTCTTTCCCCACCCTCTCCCCTTTCCCTGTCCCCTCTGAGGCCCTTGCTATGTGCAGGAGGCCCATCCCCTTGTCTCCTTCTGTCCTTCCTTTCTTTTCCTCTTAGCTTATACTTTGCCCAACTCAAGTGACAGGTACCACACAGTATTCAAGCACGGGTGTCTGATTTATTGTCTGTTATTTTCAAGTGCATCCATTTTCCTACAAATGTCTCAAATTTGTCCTTCGTTGTAGCTGACAGTATTCATTACATACAGCCACCACACTTCTTTATCCAATCATGTGAAATAATTTTCCACTTCTGAAGCCTTTTTTGAGTGCCCGCACCTTAGTGATGAATTCTTGCTTCTGCCAATTACTTTTAAAGTAATTTCTACTTTGCAAATAGTGTAGTCACCAAATAGTGTAACCATCAGTCTTTGGATGATATGGTTTTGTCATGCTAATCTAAAGAATGCATCTTTTAAATTGTTCTGATGGTACACACTTGTATGTCCAGCAGCTCAAGAGCCTGAGGCAGGGTGATCAAGGGCAACTTGGTGAGATCCTGTCTGAAAGTAAAATTTGATACAAAGGACTTGGGGGAAGCATTAGGTCAGTGGCAGAGGACTTGCCTAGCGTGCAGGAGGTCCCTAGGTTCAATCTTTAGCACCACAAAAAACCAAAAAGTCTCTTGAGTTGTAATCATATCTTTCATCTCCTTATTTTTCTCAGACTAGATTTTGCTGGTTGTGCACTTCTTGGGTAATTCAACCCACTCCTTTGGGACTTTTCTGGAAGCTGACAGCTGGATCCAGAGAGTGGCTCCATTTCTGTGTGGTTCCTTTGCCCAGGTTAAGAGCTGACAGGCGGTTCCATAGGAGGCAAATCTGGTGGCTTCTCTTTTTGTGAAGGTAGTGGCCATTAGTGGTTACCATGTATATCTGGTAGTTCATGTGCTTTACATATTTAAATGTTCCAATTCTAAAAATTTCTTTTATCTGTTAGTTGAAATTTTATTTTTTTGTTATTATTTTAAAATCTTTTATTTATTTATTTGGTGCAGGGTCTCATCGCACAGCTCAGACTTGTAGTGATCCTCCTGTTTTCAGCCTCCCCAGCCCTGGCTTTACAGGTGTGTGCCATAAAGCCCATTTTCAGTGGCCAGCTTAGCGCTAGGCCAGCATAACATGCAGTACTGGGAATCAGACTTGGGTCTTTGCACTTGCCAGGCAGGTACTTAGATCACCGAGCTATTTCCCCAGCCCTGCAATTTTATTCTATGGCAGTAGTCCAGCAACACAGTTCAAATACAAATGCAGGATTAATTCCTGATCCTTTGGAATTAGTTAAGTAATTTTTCAAGATAATGCATTGATTCCCTATAGCATCAGTTATAAGTTAGATATTCACATATATAGTCACATATATATTTATAGATTTAATACATTTGATTAGTTTCAATTTACTAAAATTACTATTATCATTATTGAAGTTCTAAGTATTCCACTTTTGGTTAGTGGAAGGCTCTTCAAATTGCCTCCTAAAAGTATTTCACGTAACTCCAGTCATCGTTGATAACATCTTTGGTATTTGGGAGACAAGATATTCCAGATTCATCTTTCCTAGAACCATCCAGAAGTTCCATTCTCTTCCAGTGAAAAATAGTCCTTTAAGACTATAATTTAGGCACTAAGGATGCTGATGGTACAAGGTTTGTCATAATTTCTAAGCCTCCTCTTTCTGGCTCTGGCTTTGTATGTAATAGTCATTTTCTGATCACTGGTTCAGAATGTCACACCTGGGCCAGCCAAATAGCTCAGTGGATTAAAGTGCCTGCTTAGGCAGATGCAGGGGTTGGAGGTTCAATCCCTGGCCTACCATGCCGGCCCTGCCCCTGGGGCACTCTCAGACAGCAATTGAGACTGGGCATGGTAGCGTGCGCCTGTAATCCCAGCTCTTGGGAGGCTGAACACAGGCGGATAACTACAAATCTGATCTATGTAGTGTGACCCTGTAGACCGTGTAGACCCTTACAAAAAAAATAAAAAGTCACACACCCACTCCTTTGAGCAGGAGAGGTCATTTTGGCTCACAGTTTCTGCAGGTGTAGTCCATGGTTAGCTAACTCCTAGCCAGGAGCATCATGGCAGAGGGTGTGACAGAAGAAACAATTTAACCCATGGCAGGCAGCAAGCAGAGAGAAGGCGGAGAGCTAGAGACAAGAATATATTTCCAGGTCATGCCTCTGATGACCTGTCTCTTCTGCCCAGACCCTACTTCTGAAGACATGAGATTTTGGGGGGACATTTTAGATCAAACCCATAAATATGTATATAAACTCTAATTAATATTTTATATAAATGTGTTTCTTTGCATTATATAAAAATAAGTTGTAAACATCACAACACTACCACAAATCATATTCTCCATGGTATTCCACCTCTGTAGTCATTCACAACAAATTTAACATTTGTTCACTACAACCCGTCAGTCCTTTTAGTGTAGAACAGTGTCCCCTTGCTATGATTTCAATCTAAAATGTCCTCTAAAGTCTCCTATATTCACTGGTGGGACCTTCAAGGGTGGTTAGATCACATGGGGACTGACCACTGGTGGGTCACTGGGCATGTGCCTTTGGGCACTATATCTCTCCCTGGCACAGTGAGTGTCTACTTCTGGCTGTCTTAACAAGCATGGCTCTCTTCCCTTATCCCTTCCACCATGCTGTCTGCCAGGTGACCAGGGACTGAACCCACTGAGAGCATGAGCCAAGTAAACCTCTCCTCCTTTAAACTGTGGGAATCAGGCATTTGCCACAGCAATGAAAAGCTGACTAATATGCCCCCTTTTCATTTTCTTTTCTTACACTGATATTTTGAAGAGTCTGAATCATTATCTTGTACAATATACCATATTGCAGGATTGCCACTAATAATTATATTCAAATTAAATATTTGTTAGGAATGCTACATAGGTTTATTGTGTATTATCTCTTTATATTTTATAAATGAGAGGCACAGAATAGTAATTTGTGATTAGAGAAAACAGTTTGATCTCTTATTTAAGGCGTGTCTGCTAGATATATTCACTGTGAATCTGTTATTCCCTTTTTAAGTAAAAAATAATCTGTAGAGTGATAAGTTGAGATAAGGGACCTATGTCTTCTCAAACTTTCTCCAAATGCTGTTAACAGCTTTAACTAGCCATTGCTTGAATAATTATGACATAAAGGTTATAAAATAATGATTTTACTAAATGAATTATTTCTTTTATGTTTATTGGCCATTTTTTTCTATAAAGGAAATTCTATCTAAATTCTATCTATCTATCTATCCATCCATCTATTTCTATCAGTTTTTAAATTTACATTATTCAGTGTAGCCAGTGGTAATACCTTCAAATTGGCTCCTTGAAAGGAAAGGGATATTTTGCCCACTTTGTCTTTCTTGTCACAATCAGAAGCGCATTGTATAAAACACTGGAAATGTAGAATGCCAGGTCCCATGGCACACACTGGTTTCCTGCCCAGTAGCTCCGTACCCTGTGACAATTGCTGAGAAGAACTAAAGTTGCATGTTCTTGATCCATATCCTTTTAGAGTGGGAGGTTAGACAGTTGTCACCTAATAAAAGAGAGAGTGGGGCATATGGCATACACCTGCAACCCGAGCACTTTGGGGACACTGAGGCAGGAGGATTCCAAGTTTGAGCCTGGAAAATTTAGTGACTTAGAGAGATTCTGTTCCAAAACTTAGAAAAAGGAAAGGAATATAGCTTAGTGTGAAAGCTCTAGGTTTAATAGTCTCTCTCTCTCTCTCTCTCTCTCTCTCTCTCTCTCTGAAAAGAAAGAAAAAGAAAAAATGAAAGAAAAGAAAAGATAGAAACTCTTTCTGTCTCTTCCCAGAAAAGACAGAAGGTGGTCCTGTGGTTTTGGAGTCAGGCACAGCTGGGCCCAAAGAGCTCCAATGCCTCTGCACCTCAGTTTACTATTTCTATAGGAAAAGATAACAACTTAGCCCACGCGATGGGAAGTCTGTGAGGTTACAGATGGCTGAGCCTGCCGCCCTCACCCAGGGGCTGCTAGCTGTGCACAGCAGCCGGAGGCAGGGCACACTGAGCAGCGCACAAATGGATGCCCCCAGGCTTCATCTCCTGCGGCTCACCACTGCTGCTGGGTGTAACCTTGAGAGGAATCCCGCTTTGTGTCCCATCTGTGGCCGACCAAAAGACTTCTGATTTATGAGACTAGGTTTTGTACTCAAGTAAATGTTTGTATCTTTCCTGAGGTTTTTTGTTTTTTGGGTTTTTTTTGTATCATACCAAAGGTAGATAACACAAAAATTACCATTTTTACCTGTTTTAAGTGTGCAATTCAGTGCTACTAAGTACATGCATTTTTTTGTGCAAACATTACCACCATCCATCTCCAGAACTTCTCAATCTTCTGGAACTGAATCTATGTGCCCATGCGCAAAACTGACGTCATCCTCCTCCAGCTCCCAGAAGCCATCACTCCACTGAGGCTCTCGATGCCCGGATGGTGCGCGATCCTTCAGAGACTGGGGATTGCGCAGTGCTTAACTTGCTGGGATGGATTTATTTCACTTAGCATATTGTCTTTAAGTTCATCCATAGTGCCAGAATTTCTTCCTTTTTATTGTGGTGAAAACATAAAACAGCTTTATCATCTTAACTTTTCAGGGGATGTGAGGTACTGGTGATTGATGTCAGGGGTTCTACACTACATAACAGTCCCCAGCCCATTTTTCACTTCTTGTTTTGAGATAAGGTCTTGTGAACTTGCCCAGGTTAGGCTCGAACTTGCAATCCTTGTACCTCAGCCTCCCAGACTGTTGGAACTGAGGTGTACGCTACCATGCCTAGCTCCATTTTAATTATGTGAGTGTGTAGTAAACAACGTGAGCTCACTTGCTGAGAACAGGTTTGCCCTCCCTCCAACTGCTGATACCAACTATTCTGCTTTCTGTTCCACTGAAATGGATTACGTTAGAGTGTCTTTTTGGGACTACTTTATTTACTACTGTGCTTTCTAGTTTTGTCCATGTTACAGCATGAGACAAGATTTCCTTCCTTTGGAAAGCTGAGTAATATCCCATGCATATATTGTGTTTTGTTTATCCAGTCAACTACCAAAGGACATCCGGGTTGCTTGCATCTCTTGGCTACTGTGAATAGTGTTGCCATAAACACGAGGGTGTAAACATTTTTTTGGATCCCTGCTTCCAGTGCTGTACTTTTAGGTTTACACCAAACGTGAGATTGCTGGGTCATTTCCTTTCTTTCTCAGGATAAATGTGTGTGAGTGTGTGTATAATGATCCACCCCATATTTCATTTATCTATTCATATGTCAATGGACATGAGTTAGCTCCATATTTTGGCTGAGAATAATGTTACTATTACTATAGCTGTATAAATGTGAGGTGTGATAGAAAACCATAGTGAATTTTTCTTTTTTAAAAATTTATATATTTATTTGGTACAGGATCTCAATATACAACTTGGACTAGTAGCAATCCTCCTGTCTCAGCCTCCCCAGTGCTGGGATTACAGGCTGGTGCCACCACACCTGATTTTGGAGCTTGCATGCCTGGGGTTCCAGGCCCGGCATAGCATGCAGTACCGGCGATTGTGCTTGGGTCCTTGCACTTGCCAGGCAGGCACTTAGACTGCTGAGCTATCACCCCAGTCCCTTGGTGGATATTTACATTTTTAAAGGTTTGTTACTACAGTAGAAGACACATTGCCATTACCCTTCCTCAGAATACCTTCCTTTTGAACACACTTATTCCATCAGCCTTGCCATCTTCTGAAGGAATTCTGGTTTTTTTTTTTTTTCTTTAACAATATATATATTTAGTACAGTGTCCACAGGGTCTCACTACAGAGATCAGACTCCTAGCAATCCTCCTGTTTTCAGCTTCCCAAGTGCTGGGATTATAGGTGAGCACCACCATGCCCAGTTTCAGTTGCCCTCTCAGTATGCCCCCGGGGGGGGGGGGCAGGGCCAGCACAGCATGCTGGGAATCAAACCCAGTCCCTGCGTCTGAAGCAATTTTGAAAATCTGTTCTTGTGAATGTCTTTGCTTATGTTGTCCTGGCTGCCTCAGTGTCCTGGATCACTGCAAAACATTTATCTTTCACAGTCACTTTGACTATAAGGGGAAACCAGGGGTCTCGTGTTGCTGGATCTAGTGAATAAGGTAAGGACACACCATAGTGTTTTTATGACCCTGCCATTCTGTTGGGTGGAACTTGGCAGCAGCACTTGTCATATTTCTGTCATACCTGGTAAAGCAATCATGACTTCTAGAGCTTCTTCCCAGAGTGCCAAGTTTCCGATAGGGTAAGTGTACTCAAGGCAAGGAGGTTAATGGTAGCATGTCATTTACTGTAGTAAATTAAAAAAAAATTACACATTAGCCATGTGTTTTGACCTCTCAGTGGCTCCCTGTTCATTCAGTCATTCATTCATTCATTCATTCACTCACTCACCATGGCTGTACCACCTGTCTGCTGGGTGCCAGAGCATTTCTAGTCTGAAGTATCTCAATGAATCAATCAGACAAAAATCGCTGCCCACTCTACACGTATCGTTCCGCAAGGGAAACTATCCTTTAAAAGAAATGTAATCAAGGTTTATTATGTGAGGCGATGATGTGTGTGTTGGGGAAATGGGGTAGAGTGGAGGTCGCAAAATGTGACGGGTGGGTCACCGTTCTAAATGGTATGCTGAGGACAAGCTCTGGTGCAAGGGGCCTCTGAGCAGAAAGTTGACGAAAATTAGGGAGGAAGGCCAGAAAGTAGGTCTTATTTAGCCACTTGGCTGAAATGACAGGGCATCAATTTAAATAACTTCTTAACCAGAATTAGAAACGTGAGAAGACTGGAGTCTCTAGGGTTATGTCAGCAATGCTCTACCCTCTGGTGAACATTATTTAGCGTGATTTGTAAGCAAAGTACAATTTGTGGCAGAGATGATTCTGTGTGATCTTTTTCACGCTGCTCTAGGGCTCACAGGCAGACCACCATGGCATACCTCTGTGTCTAAGTGAGACTATCTGCATAAAAAAAAAAATGCAGGAGCTGGCAAGATATCTCAGCGGTCTAAAGCGCCTCCTTAGGTAAGGTTAGGCAAGCACAGGGAGCGCGATTCAATCCCCGGCACCACATGCCGCGCCGGCTCCACCCCAGGCACACACACAAAAGATACAGAGAGAAGTCGTGACCTCACCAGGCCTCCAAGCCCTCCACATCCCTCCACTGCCATTCTCTGTCTTTGTGCTTTAGCTGCATGAAAAGCAGTGGAGGCACTGGAGGACTCCAAAGCTCAGGGCGACAGAGAAGCCACTAGATCCGTGAGGTGCTGCGTGTATCAGACTCCCTTGCTGATTTAACTACATGATAACCTGAGCAGGGAAGCCTCGTGTGTATTTCTAAGCCACTGAGATCTGGAGATGTGTGTCGTAGTGACTAACCTTTGCTGCACTTATATCCTCCCCTCACATACAGTCAATGTCAGATAGAAGTCCTTTATTGTCCAGGAGAAGCAAGTGTCCTTAGACCAAATAATAGACAAGTAATTAGACCAATAATAGACCTTCTCTGGGAAGGTGCTGTTGCCATTTCTCTTGGATAACTTTCTGCTGGTAGCAGCTGAGGTTTGCTGGGGTGAGGAACAAGGTCTTTTCCATCATGAGAAAGACCCTAGATCCAGCCTTTTAATGCTGTGAATGTTTGGCCTTTTGCACAGGACCCCGGATGCACAGTACAGCAAAGGCTCTTCAGCAGACACCGCTTTCCGGAAGTAAACTTTTCCCTAAAAATGTTCAATACTTATGATGTTACACTAGTGTGCATTAATGCACCTGAAAGTTGAAGTATCCACTGGTCTCTTGTCAGCCACTCTCTATCTGGCTTCATCCCATTGTGTGTGGGAGTGGGTTGGCGATCACTACCCTTCCTTCCTAGCTGATTCTGAAAAACCTGAGCTATGTCGTTCAGTTTTCTGGTACTCAGGAAAGTAGTGCACTTTTCTCCCTAGTTCTCAGCTTTAACTCACTGGTATCCCTCGGATTTTACCTGAAGAAATTCTTTCAATGAATTTTATTAGCTCTTCTTATTTTTGCAGTTTGAGGGAATAGTTGATTAGCCAAGGTTCTAAAATACTCATCAGCTTTTCTTCAATCTCTCTAGCCCACTAACTTTTTGTAGCAGGTGGTTCAGGGCAGCCATGGGGAAAATTCCATGCGGATGGTCAGCATCCCACCCAGGCACACACTCTGTTGTCTTTCTGCATCTCCAAGTGCTTCCGAGATGGTTCGGAAGGTGTATATAGGTCATCGGTGTGGAGAAAGAATGTCCCAAGGCCAAACACAGCCGGTAGAGGAAAAGCGAATGGGCAAACACCCTAATACTTCTGGGCTTCCACATCCTTGTAGGACAATTTTGAGGAATTGTCCACATAATACTCCAGTCCCAGAGGACTGAGTCCCAATTGCCCTCTTCAATTACCAACTGAAGATATAGGTTTAACTGGCTTTTCTCCCATTCCCAATTCACTCTTGTCCTTTCATTCTGCTTCCTAGGATCCACTTCCACCATACTAAGGCCTGTTTCAGTCTTTACTTTAAGAGAACCCAGGCTGTCAAAAATAGAAGTGGCCTTAGAAATAGCAAAACCTCCATACTGCACCCTCAAGCTGATCGGATACCAGTGAGGATCCCACTGCCAGTGGTTTGTGGGTGATGAAAACCTCTGGTAAGCTGTAGGGAGCAAGAATTTCACTGGTGGATGATGGAGAAGAGAATTAATTAAAAGGGGGGAAGTACCAGCCTCTTGGCAGGCCTTGTACTTAGGAGGATAAGGATAAGGACTATGCAGTCAGCTGGTTTTTTAGTCTGTTCTAGAAACCTTGAAGAAAGAGAATCATAGATTATCTTTCAATTCAGGGCATTCTGTGGATTCCAGAAAGTACAGGGCAGCCTTCAAGCCTCACCTCCCACTGAAGAGGGGCAGATGTGCTGCGTAGTGGGGAGGCTGCTTGCTCATCCTAGACAGGTGCCCTGAGGGAAATTCAGAGACCTTGCACCAAAGCAGAAAGAGGCTGACAAATGAGATCCCTTCTTTTGAGACTATGACTGGGAATTTTGAAGTCCAGTATCCTTCTGGATTGGAAGAAGTGTTCCTGTCCACTTTGCTTGAAAAGATTGGTGCCTCTTGCTAATGGACCACACAAAAACCTCAGATGTAGAATTCCGCTTGCCATTTTTCAAGATTTACCCCCACTCTCTATCATTATGACCAGATTAATGATTAGGATCAGCTCTGAGCACAGCCCAGGCAGTGCCTGCTGCAGGAGCAGACAGCTTCCTTCTGGAAGAACTGTGGGATCTTACTAATATGTACTGGCAGGAACTTGAGAACACGCGTGGGAGTGGATCTTGAAGACTGGGCTGATGGAGGTGGAATGGAAAGTTGTTTAGGGAAAATGCAAAGTTGTTTATTGACTGATGATCATCCTGCCATGACTCAGGATTCAACTCCCTGTCATAGTAGGTCGCCAAGTAAGTGACCCTTTGATGTTTGGACATGATGCCATGTACCAGTTGGGGCAGTAGTACCCCAACTACCTTGGCAGAAGAGCCAGAGGGTATATTGGAATGCGTTTGTTACATGACACCAGAGAATCTAATAAATGCCTTCTTCTCCACAAAGATTCCCCAGAAATCCTTTTATAGAGATGATAAAGAATGCAGTATAAAGGGAGGCACTGGGTCACTGAGAGGTCATCGGTGGCTCTCTCTGGACCACACCCCCTTAGTCCATCTGATTCCAGCATGGGCTTCAGCATTGCACACTGAAACTAGCCAGTGGACAGTCTCCGCATGTGGCCAGTGTCTTACCTCAAGCATGTGTGAGAGCATCTCTCTGCTTTGGTCTGAGGGCTTTCTTTAAAGTCTGTTCTTACACAATAAGGTGTGGAAGTATGGATAGATACATGTCATAGGGGACTATGATTGTTAATTTTATGCCTGTACTTTACTGGGCTAAAGGACGGCCAAGTAGTTGTAAAATGTCATTTCTAGTTGCATCTGTGAGGGTATTTCAAGAACAGTGTAGCATTTCAACCAGTAGACTTAAAAAATCCTCCCTCACTAGTATAAATGGGCATCAGCCAACTCATTGAGAGCACAGATAGAACAAAAAGATAGAGGAGGAGTGAGTTCTCACTGCCTTCGAGCTGGGACATCCACCCCCGCTTCCACTGGACACTGGCACTCCTGATTCATAAATCTTTAAACTCAGACTGAATTATATCTCCAGGTTACAGCTTACAGTTTACAGCTTACAGGCTGTGGGGCTTAGCCTCCTTAAGGGTGTGAGCCAATTTATTATTTATAGATAATAAATCTATCTATCTATCTATCTATCTATCTATCTATCTATCTATCTATCTGCTTTCTGTCTCCCCGTCTCTTACTGGTTGTGTTTCTCTAGAAAAATGCCTGATTCAGGGGCAAATGTCAGTGAATGAGAAATGGAAGTCAGTGAATGGGGCCTGCCAAGTAGCTCAGCAGATTAAAGTGCCTGCAAGCAGGCACAGGGGTCCAGGGTTTGATCTCCAGGCCTGCCGTGCTGCCTTCCCTCCGCCGGGATGTGCTGAGATGGCAATTGAGACTGGGCATGGTGGTGTGCACCTGTAATCCCCAGCACTTGGGAGGCTGTAAACCAGCAGATCACTATGAGTCTGATCTAGTAGTTAGACCCCTGTAGACCCTTCCCTAAAATATAGAAAGTCAGTGAACAAATTCCACAGCTTTCTTTCACTCAGTGCAATATTCTGAGGCACATTCTTATTCAATTAAAGGTCGGTAGTGAAGTGAGCTTCTGATGTCCACAGCAGTAAAACCTCACCCTCTATTGACTCGTATCCTGTTCTTTCTCACTCTCAGCAATCCCACTCCTGGTCCCTGGGTTTCTTTCCTGGCTTAACTTCTACACCCCAGTCCTTGTCTAGGCTTTTGTCTTCAGGGAAGCCTAAAGCAAAATCTCTTCTGTGGTGTAATTACAGGTTTCTAGAATTGATATCTGGGTAACGTATTATCCTGAATACAGAATACAGAGTCTGTAAAAATATCCTCATTCAGAAAATATCTCCTAGGCCAGCATCAACCGATTGATATTAGCCTTCTTAGAATTCTACAATTCACTCTCTGTTTGAATCTATTTAGAGAAGACACAATATCTTTCCTATATTTCCCCAGAGTCTCTGATGATAAAGCCAGGGGAATCTCCCAATATGATAGCAAATAGCCAGCACGTCTGTATTTCATAAAGCATGGTTATTATTAAAAGCAACAGAGACACCTACTTAGAAGTTTACAGCAACTGGCAGTAATTGCATTTTCTTCTACATTCAGCTTAGCACATCCAATCAGCTAGCCTTGATTCTCCACACTAGCAGCCACTGGGTGTTTTACACTCCCATTTACTAATGCCTCCCCATGTTAGTGCCCTTCCTGAGCATTCTAGAGTTGTCTCACTTCCACTGTATAAAACATCTGATGCCAGCTCATGAGCATCATTGGGAAAAACTCTTCACGAATTTAGATCCTAGACCTTGAAATGTTCCTTTTGGCAGGCCCTACAACTTCCCACTTCAGTTGAAAAGCTCCTGGGGTCCCCCTTCCTCCACATATCATCTCTCTGAGGAGCAGGGCAGGCACCAGCTCCAGCTTCTCCAAATTCAGCATCCTTACTGTCCACCTTTCCTGACCTCCCATAAGAGGCGTGGGAGGCGCTGCACGTCGGCCCACTGTTCAGGTGCCTCTTTGTCCTTCACCCCTCTCCTCTGGGCTTGGTGCTTGTGTCGGAGATTCCTCGACATCAAAAACAGTGTCTGTGCAACCCAGTTCCTGGCACAAGGATATGCATGGAGAAATATCTAACACTTTTTTTTAAAAGTGAAGATCGCAAAACATGGAAAGGCAGAGAACACAAAAGAAAGAAAACCCAAAAATTTAAATACAAGATTTAATACCTGTCAAACTAATGATATTTTGCTTTGGGTTCCTCTTTTTTTGGGGGGGTGGGGTTCATATTAGAAGGCTCAGTGAGCAGGTTCACATGGCCACAATACACTTTACAACATTTAGGAGCCAAAAGTAATTTTAAAAGCCACAGAGAATAAGCCATGTGGATAGAGAGTTGCAGAAACGATCATCTTCCAATATGAAGAGCAGTGTTCCGTAGGGCATCAAGTGTAATAACATCCCAGATCCATTACCAATGATGCTCCTTCAGCTTCTACAGCCCTAGAGGGTATAGAAAAGTGATGGCATCGTGCAAGAGACAGGACCACTGAGCCAATCAGACTACTAAACATGGACTGGACCCTTGGACTGCCTACTCCAACTCCCTGACTCTGCAGCTATGAACACAGTCATAAAGGGACTGGCTAAAGGCAGGCAGCCAGGTAGGGGGACAACAGGGCCGTTGACTGCTGCCCAGTGCTTCTGACATACTCTGTGGATGTGGGAAGTGAGCCTGTTGATTCTTCTCAAGATGCAAACTTATCTGGAAGCCAGGAAGGACATGGAAGGACCAATTTAAAGGAAACAGTTTCAAGGTAACAGGAAGGTGTTGTGGACAAAGATATTCACTTTGAGGCTGGGGAGATGGCTCAGTGGAATAAGTGCTTCCTCGGCAAGCACAAGGGCCTGAGTTCAATC
>NDGN011463301.1:0-24962 GCA_002564285.1 Tympanoctomys barrerae
AGTGCTTCCCTGGCAAGCGCAAGGGCCTGAGTTCAATCCCCAGTTCCACAAGGAAAAAAAAAAAAAAGAAAGAAAGAAAAAAAAAAAAGGGGAGGAAAGGATTTTATTAGATTCCTGTGGGGTGGAGTTTCAGTGGAGACCCCATTTAGCCACACAGCCTCTCTTAGCCTTTGTTTTCTCATTTGAAAAATGGGAGTAATGATAGTTCACTTGTAGCCATGAGTTGGATGAACTGCTGCAGGATTTCCAGAATGGTGTGACAGGTCACAGAAACTCAATAAATGAATGATCTGCTGTGTGTGTGTGTGTGTGTGTGTGTGTGTGTGTGTTAGAAAAAAAGTCTTTTTGAACAAGTATCTGTGAGTAGATTTTAATTAAAAAAAAACTTTTTAATTTTTGTATTTGGTACAGGGTCTTGCTACGTAGCTCGGACTCATAGATAGGATTATCCTATGCAGTTCAGGCTGGCCTTCAACTCACTTTGTAACCCAGACTGGCTCTAAACTTCTATCGAGCCTCCTGTTTTGCCCTCCCAAGTGCTGGGATTATATATGTACCACTATACCTGGCTTCTCCCAGCAGCCAGACTCACAAGGCTGGGCAGTAACCACTGAGCCACTGTTTCATATGTCAGATTAGCTCACTGGATTGTAAGCAGTTCCTCTTCTATTAGTTTATAAAACAAAATACTTTTGGGGGAAAAAATATGCTTTTGCATATTGCTTTGGAGAGGCACACATTTAAAAGAAAGTGTAAATGCAAGGATGTATTTTATAGGGCCGGGCAAATAGCTCAGCGGATTAAAGCTCCTGCTTAGGCAGAAGCAGGGACCAGGGGATTGATCCCTGGGCCTCCCATGCTGGCCCTGCGCCTAGGGCGCACTGAGACAGCCATTGAGACTGGGTGTGCTGGCACACACTTGTAATCCCAGCATTTGGGAGGCTGAAAACAGGAGAATAACTGAGTCTGATCTATATAGTGAGACCCTGTAGACCTTGTACTAAATACATTAAAAGAAAAAAAGATATATTTTATAAGTTTACTCAGGAAGGAGCACTTTGTATAGACTAAAGTTTATCAGTAGCACAAAAGTGCTTCTTAAATTATGGGATTTATTATAAACCAGACACTAGGAAAACCTCCCCATCCATGTTGAAGTTATGTCAGTCAAGAAAGAGACCATTGGATGGTGGCTTCCACTGGCTCTGAGGGCTGTTGACTTTGTTTTTCTGTGGCCAGCATGCCAGGCTGGTGGGAAAGTCATTATGGACCATTCATTTTTGACTCACATTGGCTTTTGGCCTTAAATTGCCAGTATGAATTTCATAAAAAGTTGGTGTGATGATTTTTTTTTTTTTTCAGAACCGGGGAAACAGGCCCTTGTGCTTGCCAGGGAAGCGCTTATTCTACTGAGCCATCTCCCTGGCCCATAGGAGCAAATGCTTTTTTTTTTTTAGTGGAACAGGAGATTGAACTCAGGCCCTTGCACTTGCCAGGGAAGCGCTTATTCCACTGAGCCATCTCCCTGGCCCTCAGTGTGATGATTTTGATTGTGGCCCAGTATTCTAACAGGAAGACCTCATTGAAGAGGGATTTAACTGGGGGTTAGAACACTGACTGCCTCACTCTGGTTCTGCCCCTGTCAGCTCAATTTGTAATCTGAGCCAGCTGTGTCACCTCTGCTTTCTGATTGGAGAAGAAGTGTGGGTGCTAGCCAGGTGGATCCAGGAATCCCACAGCCCCTGGAGCCAGAGCCTCCCTGTTGGTCCTTCTGTGAGCCCACAACCCAGGCACAGTGTTTTGCTCTAATGGGCCTGGCCTCCCCTACATCTTGAGATTTTCCTAGCAGGAGTCTTTCATTGGACAGGGGTGACCTAGGAAAGCTTTGTTCTAAGGGCCTGGCAGCTTCAGGGATGAGGCAGACCCAACTTATAACAATAGCTAACATTTACAGAGGTCTTGCATATGGTAAACATGGTTATATTATGCCCAACACTACAGTGCTTTAACTGATTTAACTCACAGCATCTCGCTGCAATAAGTATTACTTATTTCTATCTCAGAGAAGGGGAAACTGAGGCCCAGAGAGGACATAGCTATTCATGGGTGTCACAGCCAAGAAGTGGCAAGGCTGCCAGTAGTTTTTAGTTTGATTTGGTTTGGTTTGGTTTTCACTACCAAGGATTGAACCCAGGGCCTTCACAATGAGTTATATCCTAAGTCTCTTTTTATTTTATATTTTGAGATGTGTCTTACTACCTCACTAAGTTGCCTGGATTGGGTCTGACCTTGTGATATTCCTGCCTCAACCTCCAGGGTGCTGGGATTACAGGCCTGTGTTACCACACCTGGCATGGCAGGAGGCTTTTGATCCAGACAGGCTGACCACAGGGCTGTGCCAGAGCAGGTCCCTGGGGAGTGCTTACAGAGTGTTGTAGGAACAGTCACCTTCTGGTGTACAGAGCTAGATGCTGTGCAGGATGGATTTCCAGAGCTGCCTGTTGCTACAGAGGGGTCCTGGCCACATGCCACTGCCCCCATTCCCTGCCTGGCTTCCCAGTAGATTGCATTTAGAGGAGAAAGAGAGTTCTGACTGCTTCTCAAGTGTGCAGTTTGCATCTAGAGGAGACAGTGTAAAGCTGCTGCTCCCCACCTTACATTTGAGAGGCCCAACATGCTGATTGAAGCTCCAGTTTGACCATTCACCAACTGTTCTTGGAATGCTATAAAGAAGGCCTGATCCACTGTTCCCACCTTGACAGCTCAGCTGTTACTGGGGACCCAGTTTTAGGTGTGGCAGGGAATGCACATTTCTTGTATCTGATATTTGTGTTGTGCCATGAGAATGTGGTGTTCATAAGTTGCAAGCTACATTTCCATTCTAAAAAAGCTGTACATCCAACAGGCCCTGTATTGTCTTAGGGGGCTAGGGTACAGGTAAGGAGACTGGGTCAGGGGGCACAGCCACATCTACTTCTAAGTCATGGCTTCATGTGAAACAGATTGATAGCAATGTGATCACACATAAAGTGATAATACTTTATATGGATTACCATGTATTAAAGTTTAAGTTTTAATATGAAATATTTCTAGCATACTGAGGAATGTAGAAAAAAATATTTCCATGCTTTTCTTGTAAAAACTAACTTTCCATGCTTTTCTTATAAAAACTAATGTTTTGGCTGTTTATTTCTGATACCTGGTTTTCTTCAAATCAAGGTAAAATGTTACATATCCAGCTAAAAACTCACTTCCATTCCATTCCACCCTCTACCTCCTTGGATGTAAACACTATCCTAAAATTGTTTTATTTCTATATGCTTAGTGCATTTGTAACAATGTTTATGTAGTCATAAAATATGTTGTTATAATAATATATATTTTTGACTTTTTTTTTTTTTTTTGGCGGAGTCAGGGATTGAACTCGGGCTCTTGCACTTAACAGGGGAGCACTTATTCTACTGAGCCATCTCCCCAGCCTATTTTTGACTATTTTTACCCAGCATCTCCTCCTAGTGATTGAGCCTCAAGAGCTTCTGCATCTAGTCGATTCATTTGAACTGCAACATGGCATCCCATTGTGTGCATAAAGAATACCCAGCTAAAATGGCTATCAAGACTTGGTGGTTGTGACTCTCATTATTCCTAGGTGTATCCAGTGGGAAGGGCTTACGGGCTTTCCCAGAGTAAGCTCCAGAAGTGCTATTGCAGGTCATAGGGTACTCGTTATGTCAGCATGGCATGATGTCCCTAGCTTGTGGCTCTCTAGTGCAGGTGAATGCCATTGTCCCCCTGCAGAGCTGCAGGCAACCTCCCCATCACCACCCTACCCCACAACCTACCCCCATCTGTTCTGGCCACACCCTTGCTGGCATTAAGGGTTTAGCCTTTATTTTTTTATTTTATTTTTTTTGGCAGACCTAGGGATTGAACTCAGGCCCTTGCGCTTGCCAGAGAAGCACTTATTCCACTGAGCCATCTCCCTGGCCCCCTGAGCCATCTCCCCGGCCCCAGCCTTTATTCATTAAAGGGCTGTAAAATGAATCTTATTTACTTCCTATTTATATTTTTTTGCTGTGGGTGAGCATCTTCTAGACAGAGACCAGCCAGTGTACAGCTTCCTCTTTAGTGTATTTCTTGCTTATATCTTTTGCCCACTTTCCTCTTGGGCTGTTTGCTGCCTTCCTACATCACTGTGTCTTTATAACATTGTGCATCTGCACACTGTTGAGAGTATGTCTTGTGGATATCTTCTCCCAGGCCACCGCTCTTCTGGTCCCTATGTTTATGCTGCCAGTTGGTCATAGGGAAGGTGTTCACATACATGCGGTTAGAACATTCCCACCCTGTGCCCCCAGTTTTCTCCATGTGCAGTTTATTTTTTTTCCTGTCTTATTTCACAAGTCTTTTCTATGTGGAGGTCATTGTACCTCCTGAGCTACCTTTCCACAGCGCTTGGTTTTGCTTCCCATGTGGGACCTGTGATTTGTGTGGATGGTGATGAGTAGAGCTTCAACTTTGTCCTTGTCTGCTGAGAGTCCTGAGTCCTTCCCAGAACCATTTACTGTGCAGTCTACCTTTTTATCACTCTCAGTATTTCTTAGCATGCCATTAGCTGTCATAGTGTTCCTGATGTGATCCTGCTAGTTTTGAGTAAGATTACTCTATTTCTGAACCTCTGGTATGGATAGGCACTATGCTTATGGCTCTGTGCCATCATCTAGACTGTGTTGGCCACTTTGTCTAGTCTCCCATGTGACTTTCACAATCCTTCGTTCATTTCTAGTTTGAAAATTCTTATTTCTTAAATGAAACTTTAAAATTGACTTTTATTGGAATTTCATTGAATTTGCAGAGTTTGAGAGACTTTAATGAAGTGGTGAGTTTTGATGAAATTATTTTAGGTCTGATTCTCTGGCACGTTTTGTTCCTTCAATGAACTCTCCTTGTAGAATCCACTTTACTCTGGCTCATTGTACAGAGCCAAACAGTCAAAATTGAGGGATTGATCATTTTAGTCTGCAGCCAGGCATAAAAATAAACCTCACTCTGTTATCGTAGGTGGCTGTGATTAAGATCGGGTGAAAGGTCAGCTCGGACCTCCTAACATTGACAGTTTCCCTCAGAAGATTAAGTACTGCTTCATCTTTGGCCCAGGTCATCAGTAGCTTAGAACCATTACTGTCTATTGGCTGTTTGGTTTGTCTGAAATATGGGACTGGTCTCAGCCTATTTCCCTGGGGTCAGGTGTGTTCACATAATCAAAAGTGCCAGGCACTCATACTGTATTGTATTGGGTTGTGTGTGTGTGTGTGTGTGTGTGTGTGTGTGTTCTTACAGCCTCCACTGGGGAGGAATTTGCAGCGCAAAGAACAACAGGAATCTGCTTCTGCATCTTTGCGTTTGAAACCCTGCCTTCTTTTTAGTAAAATATTTTTGAACTTACTGTGGAGACATGCTTTTTTAGCCAATTGCCTGTGCTTTAAAAACGACCATTAGTGAAGCAAAGTGAAGAAAAATGAAGATTCTTGCTCTATAGATGTGTGTTTAGGGAGTTCCATCTGCCCTGTTCTGTTCCCACGACCTAGTCAGAAAAGAGTGGTGGTTTCTGTTTCTTTGAATTAAAAGTCCAGGACTTGTATATTTTTATTTGTATAGAAACAACCCATGTAAAGTAGTTTTCATCTGATTTAAATGATTGCTTTGCCACAGTAAAGGAAAAAATATATATTAGTTCCAGTAGTGAAATAGACAAGAAATGGTGAGTGAATGCACACGTGTAGAGATGAAGAAATTAAAAATATGATCAAGGTGCATTGGACTAGAACATAACTTGTGGTTTAACTCTGCTACTGTAAGATAAAGGAATGTGATATTTGCATACAAATATGTTTATTCTGAATTAAGATTTTGAGTTATACTTTCATTTGAATAAATCCATTCTTCCTTGAATCTAGATAAAACATTTGTACATTAGTGTTCTTGATTTGAAGTGTGAGAAATGAACTCACTGGTAACTCTTTTTAAGTAAAGGAACTGACATAGTAAAACCAGAAGAGCTGAGAGCCCTTTTTACTCTAAAATTCTTTTTGCATTAACACATCTGCAGTGTTGAGGAATATATGGAAAATTGAAATAGTGGTTCTATCCTGCCATGTCTCCAGTGCGTCAATAAATCACCTTTTTTTCCCCTTTTAAAATGTCTGGCCTTGTAATTTATGTTTGCATAACCCATTACTAAATTCATAGTAGGTGTTTTAGTTGGCAGGCATTATTCCAGGGGTTCTGAGGGGCTTTAAAAAAAATACAGAGCCTTTGTTAGTATTTATACTTAAGTAGACATTTGAAGGTTTTTTTAAATAATGAACTGGAGTTTTAAAAAAGAATTTGGAGCTGACTATTTACAGTTTCCTTAGGCAAATAATATTAAGTCCATATTCTCACATTATCAATTATCATTGATTTCTTAATAGACTTTATAGTTTTTCTTTGTTTTTTAAAATTAAAACTGGAAGAAGCATATTCTGATATTAAGATCATATTAATTTCTATATAATTTTAAGCAGGTTTCACATTGCATAGAGCAAGAAAAATTTTAGTAATTTTAAAATTTCTTAACTACAATTAACTGCTTTATTTATAAAGCAAAGCTGAATATATTCATTCACTCTGGTTCTTGACCAGAAATAGAAACATTTAGGATTCACTTGCATACTTGTGGCTTACCTTTGAGACCTTCTCTGATTTTTAACCAGACATTTGAAAATAACCATTATGTCTTCTAGCCCTAAATTAGAAAAACTTTGAGAGCATTATTACTTTGAAGTGATTTAGAAGAAAATTACTGCTGTTTTTTTTGTTGTAAACATTTATTTCAAAATGACTGTTTGAGCTGTTATAAAGCCAAACACATTGTTCATAGTTTGCAGAGGAAGTTTGATATAGTTGGCCCTTCGTTTTCCCTCCTCCCCTTCTGTCAATGGGTAGTAGCATTTCAATATGGAGTCTGTATCAGCCCCTGAAATAGCTGCAGCCAATCACAAGAGGAATTATTCACCCCAGGAGCATTCTGTTATTGTCAAAGGCTGAAGCCTCTCAGTGTCTATGAAATAGGATGCATATTACTGTTTCAAGGTTGTTGGGTGTCAGACACTCATAATTTAACACATTTTCTGTGATCTGTAAGTCAAACTGCAGTGAAGTTTAAAAAACTGTCTTCCTCTCACCTAAGTTAGGGATTAAAAGTAATGACAAATTTTTAATGTGTTGTTGTTGTTGTACTGGGATTGAACTGAGCTACATTCCTACCTCTTTCCTATCTTTTGAAACAAATTCTTGCTAAATTGCCTAAGCTAGGTTTGAACTTGTGATCTTCTGTCTCAGCTTTTCAGAATGCTGGGTATTTTTGTGGTACTGGAGATCGAACTTGGGACCTTGCACTTGCCAGGCAGGTGTTTATGCCGCTGAGCTATATATCCCCTGCTTTTTTGTTTTTATTTGCTTTAAAGATAATTTATTTGGCTGTTCTGTGGTGCTGGGAATCAAAACCAAAGCTTTGCCCTTGCTGATATTTTCTTTTAAGACTTTAAAAGAAAATGGTTTTATTTTCATTATAGTTTTATTATCAGAGGTGTTTATCCTGGGTCCATTGTCCTGGTAAACCTCTACAATTACACACTCAATTTGTTTGGATTGAAAATATGCCTCTTGTTTCTAGAAACTTTGGGGGAGAGTTATTTATTCCCTGGCAAGGTATGGGTGTCAGGAGTCTGTCCTACTTTACAAGGCTCAGCTCACAGCACATTAAGAAGTTCTGTTGCAGCTTATAGTAGGCAAGAAACGTAATTCATGGTCACCTTTGTTTGCTCCATACACTACCCTGTCCTTCCTTGTCCCAGCCTTTAAGTGAGACTCAGCCTGTGTCCCAGAAAGCACTTCCACCAGAGAAAGGTGCTGTGCCAGAGGCTGGGAAAGGGAAAAAGGAGGTGTTTATTGTCCTGAAGATGCCTTCCAGCTTTCATTATTAATTCCTTTCCAAAGCAAACTCATGGGTTTGCCTCAAGTCAGTCCTGGCCAGAGTACAGCGGGATCTTCCAGCAGCTTCACCAAGTAGAAGGAAGAGGAGGTAATGGGAGAAAAACAGTAAAGTAGAAAATAGGAGGAGAGAGCTGGAAGGGTGGGTCACTGTGGAGGGTGTCTCAATAATAACTGCAGGGATAGGTTAGACCTGGAGACTGTGGTGTGTGGATGGACAAAGCCTGAACTTCTTGTGCCCTTTTCAGCCTTGTGTCCTGCAGTTGGGACATTGTCTGCAGGTTGGGGCAGACTGAATCACACCACAACTTGGGTATGTGATTGTTGAGTATCAAGGAATAAGTAAAAACAGGGTAATGCTCAGTGGATATCGAGAAGAGAATGGGCTCTGGGAGTTAGGTAGGACCCTGGGCCTGGTGAAAAATTCAGAGGGGGCTGAGGACAATCTGGAGGCTTGAAAGTGAAGCCTCTAGATTGAAAGTGAAGGCAGAAAAGTTGGGTTTTACTCTAAGGCCTTGCCACTTGGCACAGATTGCGCATTTAGGAATAGCATGGTCAGTTTAGGGTTTGAATCACTGCTGTTTGTCTTGTGCTGTGGAGGATGGATGTTTATGGAACAGGTTGACAGCTGGATCACAGTTGTAGAAACTGGATAAGAAATGGTGCACTCTAGAAATGAGGAAGATGTGGTTATATCTGATCCATGCACAGATGCCCTCATGTCCTAGATTCCTGCATGATAGGCACTAGCTTAGCCCATAGTTGCAGGACACAGCATCTCTGCCTTTGGAGTGCTTATCTTCTGGTAGTGGAGGCAGACAGAAACCAGAAAGTAGAAATAGTTGGTCTACTAGCTGTGGGCATGGGATTCTGACTGTGGAGGTTGGGATGTAGAAGCAGTAAATTTTGGGAACACTTGTCTGAGAGGGATGGGTAAAAGACAGGGTTGCAGCCTGAGAAGGACCCTTTTTCAAAAGGTGGACTTTCCTGCCCTTATTGGGGTTCCTAGAACTTGTGTCTAAAGAGAAAGGCAGAAATTTCCAAGAGAGGCAACATATAATTCTGCAGCAAGACTAAGAATCTCAGAGTTTGGGAGGGAGATAGAAGCCAGGCTGGTCAGCAGAGTGAACTCAGGATAGGATTAGAGCCAGAAGGTCAGGTAGCTTCCAAGTATGGCCTGAATCTTCCTGGAGAAGTAGGAGAAAAGGCTGTCCTTTGGGGTGAGCAGGGGCTCGGTATGAGGCCAGCAGACAGGAGAGAGCACTGCTAGTGGGGATGATGGATGGCAGCGGTGTTTTCTTGAAGATGATAGAACTCTGAGGAGGTTGCACAACCCTGCAGTGTCTCCTGGCTTTCTTATACTACCTTTTTGACCTCCCTGTCACTTAATCTCCTTGCTTTGGCTAAATGCTACTAGAATCTTATACCACCACCTACTTGGAAGTCCCAAAGTCAAGGTTCATAGCTCTCAGAATTGCAGTGGTGGTGAGGGCACTCTTGTTTCCAGTCATGTAGGAGCCAGCCTGCAAGTGGCCCCTCACTTCACTAATCGTCAGTCTCCTGGGTGTGTGTTTTAAAAATATTGTCCCTGGGCTCCACCCAAGATGTGTTGAGACACGAGTCCCCAGGAAGGGGCATTTGAAGCCAATGCCTTGAATTCTTTAATCAGAGACTAGTTGGGGTACCCAGACTCATGCAGGGTCAGTGGTATTTGGAGCCCATCTTCCTATGTTCCCTTCTCATACCCTTGACCTAAATATGCCAGACTTCTGCCCTGGACTGGCCAGGGTAGAATAGTTTCTTCTCCAGGGATAGATTTGCCCTAAGAGTTTTGCATTTCTGTGTTCTTCCCACTAAATGCAACCATTAAGTATGAGCTGAAAGGCCACCTGAGACCTGGGTTGTGTAATTGGGACAGGCTGGCATTGAGTGGGGAGACATCCCCTGTGAATGGTGTTGGTGCTGTCCTCACTGGAGGACATGGGAGCCTTCCTCAGAGCCCAAGAAATCCCACGGAAATAAAACTATGGGCAGTGTAGACCTGAAAGAATTGACCAGCTTAGCTATATCTTACACATGAGGAAATCAAGGTCTGTGACTTGCCTGAAGCAACAGCAGTGGACAGAGATGGCTCTGAGCAGCTGTTGGATTATTTTTGGCCGATCTTGTTTAAGCTCTAGTTTAAGAAGGTTGTTCAGATGTCCGAGGTCTGGTCATGGGGTTGCTGGCAGTGTGGTACCCCTCCTGCCTCAGGTGATCTCCTGCCTGAGGCCTTTGGGAAAGTTATGGAGAGGGGTAACCCACAGCTGTTTTCAGAGAATAGGAAAGGTAAGGTCAAGTTGTAAAGTCTTCTGCCTGTGGTAGAATTTAGTGGCAGTGATTTCTGTGTCTGTGCATTCTGTGAGAATTAAAGGAGTCTTACATGTAGAACATGTTACTGATAATCGTAAGTGCTCACACTCAGAGCTTCAGTGCACCATGGGAATGTGCTTCGCATGCGTCTTCTGTGTACACACCTTTTTAGCAGCCTTACTGTGCGTGTCTTGAAGAACAGGAGTAGGAGGTGCCTTGACTGAGGTCCTTGCTGGCAGGACAGAGCCAGGCCTATTCTCCTTCCCTTCTCTGCCTCCTATGATGCTGCCCATGTGTCCTGAGTCAAGCTGGGCTCCTGATTTTTCCATTAGTGATATAAGTTGCTGTCTGCTTAACTCACTTCCTCCTCACTAACACTTCCTAGCAGGTTTGAGTGCAGAAGGCAACAGCGATCTGTGTGAATAACAGGAGACAGTCTAGATGAGAAGATGCTGTTCATTCCTCTCTGCCCACATGCTTACCTCCCCTCCCTGGGGAAAACCAAAAAACAACTGTGAGAAGGGCAAGAAAGTGAACTGTGGTATTGAATGTCCTGATCCAAAGCCTCTGATGATGTCAGTCAGTGTGGATGCTTGATAACCGTGTTTGGATCTGTTTTGGTTGCACTCTGATTCCTTTTCTAGATTTGGTATGGAGACAGTGGTATAAAACTAGTTTTACGTGTGGGGAGAAGCTTTTTTAAAAGTGAAATTTGCACTCCCTTTAAGTGTCTGCTGCTCTGAATTTTTATCACCATATAAAATCAGGTGCCTCTGCCACAATTCATAGCACACAAGAATTGTTTTATTTTGGAATTGGGAATTGAATTCAGGACTTCGTGCTTGCCTGCTAGCCAGGTGTTGCACCATTGAGCCATATCCCTGACCCCACAGAATAATTCTCGGTACAACTGTCCTCTCAAGTTCTTCCCTGCCCCTCTGTAGTCAGTCCTTCCCCTTCTCCAATCCATGGCAACCACTAACCTTTTTCTTGTACCCATAAGTCTGCATTTCCCAGTTGTCATATAAATGCTGTTATTGTACAACCATTGGAAATATTGTGGGTTCAGCTCTAGACTGATGCATTGAAGCAAAAAATCAAAATGAAGTAGACCACATGAATTTTTTGGTTTCCCAGTACATATAAAAATTATGTTTGGGCCAGTGACACAGCACCTGCTTGGGAAGCCCAAGGTTGTGAGTTCAATTTCTAGTAACAACAAACCAACCAACAAACAAAAAATATTATGTTTAGATGAGCATAGTGGTACGTAAGTGTAATCTCAGCACTGTGGAGGGTGAGGCAGGAGGATCTCAGTTTAGCTTGGGCAACTTAAAAAAAGGTAGAGCTCAGTGGAAAGGTCTTACGTTCAATCTTCAGTATTATAAATAGATAAAATATAAAAATTAAAAGGATGATAATAAAGAGTTGTACTTAAGGGATCAAGGTTAGCTCAGTAGTATAGTGGTTGTTTAGCATGTATGAGATCTGGGTTCTGTCCCCAGTACCAGAAAAAAAAAAAAAAAATCACATTAACACTACTTCCATGGCATAGTATCTAAAAAGATAATGTAGTTGGATATGGTGCCACATGCCTGTAATCCCAGCATTCTGGAGGCTGAGGCAGGAGGATCATCACGAGCTTGAGGTCAGGCTGGTTACATAAGTGAGTTCAAGGCCAGTCTGGACTACAGTGAGGCCCCCCACAACCTCCAAGAAAAAGATGATGCACATACTTGAATTTACTTGTGTGTGTGTGGGTGGGTAAGAGGTGCTGAGGATCAAACTCAGGACCTATGCTTGCCAGGAGGCTTGCCAGGAGGCACTTAAGCCACTGAGCTATCTCCCCGGCCTACATACTTGAATTTGAAATACTGTTACTAAAAAAAAAAAAAAATGTTAATGGTCACTTTAGTTGTTAAGAGTTCTGCTGTGATAGGCTTACTGAGGGCTTCGCTGCTGCAAACTGTCAGTGTCTACAAAGTGCCCTCACAGGAGTTGTGCCATTTGCACCTGGTGTCTGGCTTCCTGTGTATGCATGGCGCATTTGGAAGTCAACAGTTGAACATGGTTATTTAACAACTAGAGCGAATGTCATTGATGCCTTTGTATAGATAGTAGAGGAGAGATTTGTAAGGCTGCTGAGGATCCTGGGTATGTTTAAAGTCATGCCCTGCCAGGGTCTCATAGATGGCTGGGCACCTGTCTTTCTGTCCTTGCTAAAAACCATCAGTCACTCTGCTGTGAGCACTCCTCTGCTTGCATGGCCTGTTGACACTCACTATAAATGGAGTGGATCTCCTGGGGGTGGTTTACAGTTGGCAAGACCTGGCCAGTTTCTGACATGAGGGGTAAAAGTTAAGTGTTGGCGAGAGAAGCACATCCAGTGACAAGTTTCATGAAGTTCCAGCTCCTTCAGGGAGCTGAGTAGTGGGAGTGCGCATGAGTCCCAGAGAAAGCAGCTCTGCAGTGAGACCAGGAATCCTGCTCAGAACTATTGAAGGATGCTCTTCTTTCTTTTCCTTGTGTTGCTGATTCCTCTTGTCTTCCCATACTCCATGCAAATGTGTTTCCCACTACACTTGTAAGTTCTGGGATCCCCTTCAGTCCTTGGTTGGGCAAATCACACTGTATTCCATAGTGAGCACTGCAGCCTGTAGATGTTTCCTGATTAATCCAGACCTCTGCCTGGCCCAGTGAAGCTTCAAAGTAGCAATGTTGTCACAACTGTCTCAGCAATCATAAACTGTCTTATTCCAGAGATATCTCAGGCCTAGAGGCACAGTGGCTTACCTGGAGTCACACACCAATCCACTAGAAGGGTCTGCTTTTCTATTCTGGTCAGGATCTCTGCATGTTTTATCTCCATATTATAAATGTAAGGTCACAAAGGAGAAGGCAAAGGGCTGGGCTTCATAGAGGCAGGTGGCTCTCTTAAAACTGGGGCTTGTTGTTGCTGGGCTGACCTTGTTTCCATGGAAGCAGCCACTGGGGCAGCTTGTTCCTCTCACCACATGCAGTGGTGGAGCCTCAGCCCCTGACAGGCTCCTGGAGCTGGCCAACTCCTTTGCTCATGGGAGGGGAACCCCAGAGCCCTGCCAGAGTCTCCTCTTTACTCTTTGCTGTAGGAGGTTATTGTAAAGGGAAAGTCAAAAAATTGTTGGCCCCAACCTGCTTTTGTTCCAGATCTTGCATAGGGGTGCCTTTTTCCCTTTACTGGGGCTCAGAGGCCAGCAGGGTATCTCACTTTCCTCACTTTTTGGGGAATCTGAAAGATGAAAATAGAAGATCTAACATCTTTCTTTTTGTATTAGAAGCAAACTGTTTGAAAAAATAAACATGTCAATGGGCTTGGTTCCTTCAAATCAATTTCATCAAGCCTCTGTACTCTTTCTTGCTGAGGCTACAGTTCAGCAGTGTGATAACTGAGCATACAAGTAGATTTGTCTCTTCTCTTGTCCAGATTTAGTGTGTTGGCATTCCTGAACTTGGTCTGCTTTATTGTGTGCTGTGATCACAGCCTAGTAATGAAGTCTTTATTATCTTAACTAGTTGACAGATACATTCTTGGAAAAATTCTGCACTGTTTTCATTGAAACCTCTGGATATGTATGTGGCTTCTGAGGGGCGTTTTGCATCTCTGTGTTCTAGAGCTGATTGCAAACCTTAAAGTAGTGGAAAATGCTAAGATCCCCTTTTTGAACTGCAGATCAGGGAAAGGTCCTTCCTTCCTTCTTCCCTTCCTTCCCTCCCTTCCTCCTTCTCTTCCTCCCTCCCCCCTCCTTCTTCCCTCCCTTCCCATTTTTAAGTCTGGGGTTTAACTACAGAATTATCAAACATGCCAGTAAAACATTGTCTTGCAGGTCTGTTTTTGCATTCATTTGCATAGAAGTGTACCAACTTCTATTCCATTAGGTGGAGAAAGATGCTTAAATCCTAGAAGCACCACTCACCTACCTTTTTAGGGTATTGCAGGTTCCACTCAAGAGCTGGAGGGCTTCCAGAAAAGGATGACTCAGGGAGAAAAAGACTACTCCCAAAGCTAACAGGGTGGAGTGTCATGGCCAAGACAGGAAAATTCCCAGCAGGGAGGCTGCCTGTCTGTAACTCAGACACCCTGGGTTATAGATTTTCTTTCATAGAATAAGTGAAAGAGAACAAAACTTCTTTTGAATTCTCATTCCAAGAGGCCCAGTTTCTGCAGGTGTGTCTTTCAATCTCACCTTGTATCAATGTTATTTCAAACGATGTTCATTTCAGGCAGTGTCAGCTCCATACTGACTAGCTGGCTGCAAAAGGGAGACGTTCTGTTATTGGGTGCTCTGCTAACTGCTTGCCTTTGGGCAGAAAGTGAGCAGTATGTTTTCCACCAGACCCATTTGCCCAGGTTTTCCCTACCTGCTGTTCTTTCTATTTGGTCTATCAGCAGTTCACAAGGCCCATGGCCCCTACAGAGCAAGGCCAGTGTGGACAAGTCTCCACATGCTCACCCAAAGTCAAGGGCAGCTTTTCATGTTGTAAGGGTACCTCACACCTTACACACTACCATCCCCCAGTCCTTAGCACCTGGGTTGGAAGGAGCAGTGGAGGCTTTGGAGTCATACAGACCTGGGTGCAGAGCTTGACTCCACTGGCTGCTGATAGATCATGTAACTTCTCTGTGCTTCCATAGACTGGAATGGGGCTCTGTCCCTCCTGTAATGACTGCACTGAATGCTCAAGGTCACATCTTGGTGCCCTGTATACAGAAGACTGGTAGAATCTAATTTCTTCCCACCTTGGTAGTGATGCACACTTCATGGAAGAAAAATTAGCAACTCATTTGCAGCTCTGACCAGCAAGTAGCTGCCTTCCTGTGCTGATGCACTGGCCCAGACCTTTAAAGCATCCTTTGGGCCTGCTGCACTCTGATTTTTGTGTCATGTGCATGATACAGAGGAGAGACCCATACTCAGAGCCACCCAGAGTTGGAGTCATGCAGCTCAAAGTAAGGTGGGCACAGTGTTTCTTCAAAACACAAAGCTTAAAAAACGGCACTGATTTGGTGTTTTAATGAAACCTTTTGGCTTTCGGAGGTTCAGAGTGGGATTTTCATAGTTGTTAATACCTACTATATAGACTCCTAACAAATGTCACTAAACAAATGTGAATTAATAATGTATGAAAATAAAGAATGTTCCTGTATTTTCCGAGACAGACATAATGGAATTTTATTGTTGTTGTTGATTGTATCTAAACGTAGAAAATAGTGTCCCTATCCTGTACAAGGTGTATGAAATTTGTCTGTATAGGGTACCCCTTCACTTTCTCAAAGTGGGGGAGGACTTTTCTCATAATTAAGATAACACAGGCTTTTTGAATTACTAAGGTAGTGTGGGCTAATCCAATTAATGAAGAAACAAGAACCCAAATTCTCTCATCTCAAGATAACTTCTCTTGACATTTTTTTTTCCCCTCTTGACATTTTATAATAGGAAATCGCCTATATCCTGTGCCAGGGATATAAAGCTCACATTGTTTGGTAAGCTTGCATACTGGAAGCTATGGTTAGCTAGTCCCCATTGGTTGGTGGTTCAGGTTGATTATTACTTTGAGATTATTAATCTCAGTCAAACAGCAGGATGGTTTGAGCCATGTTCTTATCAGCCCTTTGTTAGGGTCTTGACTCAAGGAAGGTTTTCCCTTCCAGTTATCTGGTTTCTCATGTCTTAGGTGTGAGTGAGCTGGTCCTGGAGAGCAGATTACTGACCCATTGGAGGTATGGGAAGGAGCTCTAGCCCCACAGTGAGGGATTGCCCGGTGCCCTTCCCAGAAAGAGAGTGTGGCAGTGGGGCAGAGAGGCTGTGGTGAGTAGGAAGGGCTGAGAAGCCCACCATACCTTCATGGCTCCAGATCTTATTTCCAGCACAACAGAGCATAACTGCTGTACCCCAGAGGGTGTTAATGAGCATATGGGGCAACATTGAGCAGATGTGATTTGTTCCAGTGGCCTCAGTGGGACTACACAAGCCGACCAAGGTCTTCAGGTAGTGTGATGATCTATTGACTTGGTCTCTGAGTTCCAGGGAGGTAGGTGACTAGATAGGTAGATTGCAGGAAGGGAAGGTTCAAGACTGCCAGTGGCCAAGAGGCACTCTGTTAGCCTCCAGGGGAGATGAGGGACCTGGTCCACCATTCCTTTAATGTCACAGTTGAGAGACCCACAACTTGTACACAGTCACATTGCAGCAAGTTGTCAAGTAGAATCTGGGTGCTGAGGCCCTCAATCTTTCCACTGAGCTTCAGCCTCAAGGCCCTGGTTTGTCCTCTAGGCCTGTCAATGTCATGAGCACATGTGTCTGTCTGTGGGGCACCTCACATTTCTTTTCTAAATGCACTGTCTTTGGTTGATATGCTTAATCCTAAAGAGTCCCACTGATCCATGGAAGATACTTTGGGCTCTCAGAGGGCAGGAAGGTGCCTAGTTTGCTTCTGGGAGAGCCTTGACCCCATTAGCACTTCTTATCCCTAGCAGGCTGTCCCAACAACTCTGTGGTCTGAACTGAATAGTATACTTCTATAATAGTCTCCTCCCCCTAGGAAAAGGAAGAGATCTCACTCTATGTGCCCTGTCTGACATCCAAGACCAGTAACCCAGAGGTAACAGAAGACAGTATTACCCTTTCCCTCAAAGCCTGGCCTCTAGGCTCTAGGCTGTTGGCTATTCCCCAGGCCCACTTTGGGATTTCTTCCTTAGCCTGGGCTGCCCAGAAGTCTGCAAGCCTGCAAGATAGGGGCACGTATGTGCTGGAGTAGGGGAGTGGTAGAGAGGGAGGGGTCTCCCCTAAGGCCTTAGACTACAGCCTGGCTGTTGGGGTTCTATGCATTTAGCCACAGGGTATATTTGTTTTCATCTTGCCCATTGTCATGTCAGTACAAAGCATAATACTGCTGAAACCTTTCCGTGGAGTTTATTGCCAAGAAGTTAAAAGGGTCACTAATACTTTTACTTAAATTGTGAGTAGATTTTCTGTTACATCTTGGAAATTTTATTTGGGTGTTATTTCATGGATATTTATAACTACACAAGGACCTCTAGCGTCTGAGTGCTAAGTCAGTATCTCTTTTGTGATAGGCACTGTGTGAGGCATTGGGGTATAGGTCATAGTCCTGTACTCATGCAGCTGGTGTTCTGAATAAGAGTGTGGAATGAGTCCCCAGCAGGGCATCCATACAACCTAATTAGGGTCAAGGCCAGGGTGGTGAGTCCTGAGGGGAGGAATAGGAACAGAAGCCACAGGATTCCGATCACAGGACTGCGAGCCAAGAGGAGAGAGTTGGGTTCTAGGTGGGGCCAGGCCAGGGAAATGAGTGGATTGTAGGGCAGTATGGTCCTGACTGTGGGAAGTTACACTGGAGCATGTGTCCTCTTTTCTCCCTCTTAACTGGATGTAGGTGACTGGAAAAGTATTTGCTTTGTTGCCCATGGCCAAGGGCATGATTCACGAATCTGACTGAGGCATTGATGTATTTAAAGAATGACTTATAGATGTTTCCCATTGGCCTATGGCTGGGAAGGTAAAGTTAGAGGATTTCAAAAGGGCTGGCATGGGATGCCTCGATGATGCCCATGATGGGAGACAAGCTTGATCGTGTAAAGAAGATGTAGAATGAAGAGGATTCCAGAATGCCTCAGGTAGGTTTTCAGGGTTTCAACTAGGGGAAAAGTGTTAATCAGGAAGGAGAATGGGAGTGGATCAGACAAAAAAGAACACTGAGTGTTTAAAGTGTTTGGTGTCAGATTTAAAACTTCACTCCAAAATACTCTCACTGCCCTAGGCATAGCCCCAATATGACTTGTCTCTCCTGTCCAGCCCTGAGTGGATATTGGGCAGGTCTCACCAGTTTCAGGAAAAATGACCTGGAATGTGTGTGGTGGGGTGAGGGGCATGGTGCTCTGTCAGCCAGGTGGTGACAGCCAGGGACAGGATTCAAGAAATGCAGTTTTGGATATTCACAGTGCACAATCATACCCCCCAAATTAATGAAAAGAAAGATTTATTTTTTAAAAAACCCATGTTGAAATAATTGATTCAATCTGTGGAGAGAACCAATTTAGATGGAATCATATATTTTAACTTCTGGACTTCTTAAAAGGAAACTCTTAAGCAGTAGCAGACTATCTTTGAATATAGCCTGAAATGACTTCCTGAGCCATTCCACTGCAAACTACAGATGCTAAAGGTAAACTAGCAGGGTACCTTCTGAAGTTTGCCTCCTACAGTTGATTTTTGACCCCTCTAATAGTGTTTTCTTAGGGTCATTGCTTTAGATATTCTTTTAGAATCATTTTTCTTGTACCTGATCTCTAGCCAGTAATGCCACACTTGGCTACAGAGACCTGAGCTGCATTTTATCTCCACATCACGACGGAGTGTTCCCTGTTCCCTTGCTGTTAACAGAGCTATAATTAACTCGCAGGACGCCAGGCAGCCAGATTCGGCCAGGCGCCAAGAAATCAGCCCCAATTACTATATTCACATTGTCAGTAATGCCCACTTCACAGCTTCGGCTAATTTGAAATGGCAAGTTCCAACTTTCCATAGTAAAATTATCATTTTGTGCTATTCTATTACATGGTGATATTTGTCCATTATTTGAGCTATGCAAACTTGGTATTATAAAGACAATAAGCTGTTGAGCATTTTCTAAAATGATTTGCAATTACATCTCTTGAACGAAAAATTCATGTCTGCTGTGATGGAGTAAGCCTTACCTTTCCTCCGTGCCCCAAGGACACGATAGGAGTCAGCTTTTGTAAGGCGCTTAGAGCCTTAGGACTTTACAGTAAAGGTGGACAATTACAATTAGGGGTGGCCTTGGAGTGCTGCCTGTTTTGTAGTCTTCCAGTGTTTCAATGTTAAGTTGTCTGATTTCTTTATAAGAATGGCAGTATGTCCCTATTCCTCTGCCCCTTAGTGCCTTGGGTTCCAGCCTCTGGTTGCTTGACTAAGTCTTTCGTCTTCACTGCCCTGCAGTAGCTAATCATCTAGGGACTTCTGATCTGTGGCCAGTGTTCTAGAGTTTTCTCTCTGACCATTGTTAATCCATAACCTTCCCTGTTATAAAGAAGCTACTTGCCCAAGCCCCTTTTGTGGGGCTTGTTGGATTGATCAGATTATATATTTTGTTTCCTTTTCAGTAAACTGTCGAGGCCTAATTCAGGGCACCATGTCTTCAAGAGAGTGCCACCATGCTGTTCACAAAGCAGCAGCCTGAGTACAGCTCGATAAGTGCAAAAACTGAGAGGAGGCACCAAGAAACTTTTATAGCAGTTTGACATTCCAGTGACATCCAAATGATATTTTTATTGTATTTTATAAAAATGTTAGCCTGTGGCAGATTGACAGTTTAAAAACCCATAGAATGCCCTTCTCTACAGATGGTTTAGGAAGCATTGGTCACAATGTGTTATTTAATCTTCTGCTCTGCTTGGGTTTCATAGTATTAGTTTATTTTGGACAAGGCAAAGTATTATCTTTTTCTACCAAGCAGTGATCTACCAACACAGCTTCTGAGGGAACAGCTTCTGAAGGAGACAGGAGTTCCCCAGTATCCCCCAAGGCAGACAGGAGCTCTTTCGAGAAGCCATACTTCTCGGTGGCTGGCGGCTGCAGAGGGGGCTGGTGTGTCCTGAGCAAGGCTGTAGAAAGGCTGATGATAGCCCAGCAAGATCTGAGTCTCCCTACCAGCATCTCTGGAGCCCCCAGACTATCCTTTCCAGTGCTACCTGGTCTTCTGGTCCTGCCTCACATACCTGTTCCCTCCAGGATTCATAGATCTGGATAAGAAACAGCAGCCCCAAATCAGAGCCCCAACGAACCTTTGTTCCTATTGCCTAGGCACAGGTCCGTAACCCCATAGCCACATACTCACAATACTGTCTGTGTACCTGTGGCTAGGTGGTGAAAATGACATTTGCGTTTTAAAACAGACCACAGAAAGCAAAAGAGTACTATTACTTTGTTATACATGAAAATTATATGACATTTACATTTTTATGCCCGTGGATGTTTTTTGGTGATAAAATATGTCTTACACAAAATTTTCTGTTCTAACCATTTTTAAGTATATGATTCAGTGGCATTAAGTGTATTCACACTATTGTCTGACTATCAACACCATCCATCTACAGAATGTTTTCATTATCCTATGCTGAGACACAGTTAACAAAGTTTTATTGGAACACAGTATGTTATTTTCTTTCCTACTGGATATGACTACCAATGTGCCACAGGGGCAGAGCTGAGTGGTTGTGACAGATGCTATATGACCTGAGGAGACTCACATTTACTTCCTGACCCTTTTCTAAAGATAAGTATGCCAACCCATCCTGTTGCATACTTTCTCACTACTTGTGTGGTTTCCATAGCAACCAGCTAACTGAGCCCACTGCCTCCTATTGCAGCCCCTTTCAGCTTGTGTGCCCCAGAGTGGTTTTTCTAAGCTGCAGTTCTGATTGATTAGCTCCAAAATCCATTGGTAGCATCCCATGGGCTAATATAGTGTTTCCTATGATGTTCTTGAAATCTTCATCTCAGAATAATAGCACTAGTTTTTAAAGGCTGTGAATAGTCTTGGAGAAAAAGAAATCTGCCAAACATTAATTCAGTCCTTTCCAAACTCAGTGACGACAAAATCTTTGTTTCTTCCTCTCTTGTCACCTATTCATATCCTACAACAGAGCTTGGCAAACTTTTATTGCAAAGGGATAGTGACATATTGAAGATTTTGCAGGATGTAGTCTCTTTTGTTTTATTCTACTGTAAAGTAACTATATGAAAAATATAAATGCTGAAGGTGGCTGTGTTCCAGTGAAATTTTATTGAAAGAAAGAATACTAGCAGGCCACAGAATATACTTGGCCTGTGGTCTCTGGTTTACTGACTGCTGAGATGTGGTTCCCAACTATTGGCATCATATCACTGGAAAACTTATTAGAAATGCAAGTTCTTGAGTCTGCTTCAGACCTACCGAGTTAGAAACTCAGGGCCCAGGCCAAACATGGTGGTATATGCCAGTAATCCTAGCATGCAGGAGGCTAGGGCAGGAAAATCATGATGAGTTTGAGGCCAGCCTAAACTACACAGAGAAATCCTGTCTCAAAAATAAAATAAATAAACACCCACCCTCAGGGCCCAGTTTGTACCTCCACTAGCCCTACAGCCAGGATGTGAGTCCCCACAATAGGGCCCAGGTGCCCTTTCTGAACATCATCCTTGGAGGTGAAGAATAGCCTCGGCATGAATCAAAGGTCTTTTGCTATCTGATCTCTAGCCAGTATCCCTTCTACACTTGGGAGATGCCATGCTAAGGCTAGACTTGTGGGGGTTCTGGAATGTGCTGTCCCTTTCTCTCCCTGTGCAACAAAGGAATGCAGGGCTATGTGGAAGGACTCCCTTCTGCTGCTGTCTTCCTCTCTCTGACTTGCATTGGTCTCGGCTCTGGCTCAGGGCTTTGTACCCTGCACTTTACAGCTGCCTGTGTTCATCTGTGCACAGTACCTGCATGTATGTCCTGCTGCGGCTGTCAGCATTCTCCTCACTAGGGGCTCCTTGGGCAGGCCACATTCCCTGCCTCTGTATTTTAGCACCTCAAAACTATGTGCTAGATAGATAGTTCAGTGAATAAGCAGAGTAACAATTAATGAGCCCAGAGCCTGCTTCTGGCTGCTTGAGTGAGGGCTAGGGAGGTCGAGTCAGTGCCTCAGCGGTTCCTGCTTTTCCTGATTCTGGGAAGTGCCTGCAGTGGGAGGCCTCCTGGCCATTTCCTCTTTTCCCCACTCTGACTCACTGATTGATTGATGTTTGGAAATTGTGACTCATCGGTTAGAGAAGGAACAGGAAATTTTCTTCTCTCCCTTCTCCCTCCCATCCAAATAGGTAATAAATAAAGGCAGCTGACATTCCGCTTGGTGCAGAAGGAGTCTTTAGCTGCACTTTTGGGTTTTGTAGTTGGTAGCTTCTTGCAGAAACATCTTTATTAGAAGAGGACACTTCCCTGCATATCTGTTCTGTCCTTCAAGTTTATAAAATGATAAAGCCAGTTCACTGTGAGTTTGAGTATTCCTCTTTCAGAAGACATTTGTAACAGTATGTGTTGCCTGAGTAGAGAAGTCCAGCAACTTCTCTTTTAGTAGAAAATGTGAGGAAGGCCTTCACTTCTGGGTTTCAAAATGAGTTCGCTGGGTGGTGAGTAATGTTGTCTTAAGCTGGTTTATTAAATATGAAAGAATAAGATGTTCTAGGTTTACATCATGTACCAAATATAGATAAGGCTGGATCAGCTGAACTCCAGGCCTACGGCTCACGCTGGTGCCAGGACACAGTTGAATGTGTGATGCCTGTTTCATCTCACGATGAAGGCTGACATGGATACCCAGCTTTTACCACTAAGGATCTGCTTTGGGGAAATCTAGAAAAAGGTCTTGATTCATGTATAATTTTGCAGTTGGAACTGCCACTTGGAAGTTGATATTTGCCCTGTAATTCTTGTTTGCTGTATCCTAAATGTTGTGGGCTCTTGGTGGTGGAAAACTTATCAATAAAACCAGTGTTGTGCCTGCTTACACAGGTGCAGGGACCAGGGTTTGATCCCCGGCATGCCATGCTGGCCCCGCCTCCAGGGTGCGCTGAGACTGAAACTCGAGGTGGTGGCACATGCCTGTAATCCCAGTGCTTGAGAGGCTGAAAACAGGAGAATCACTATGAGTCCAATCTGTGTAGTGAAACCTTGTAGACCCTGTACTAAAACACATTAAAAAAATAAATAAAGCCAGTGTCTTTTTAAACTGTAATCTACAGGAAGGGCTATTGCCATTATTATGTTGTTGGAGTCCTTGTTAATTTGCCAAGCCTACTGTCTAGCTTGTTTATATACCTTTATGTGTCATTACCTTTCGGTGTACAAATATTCTCTTATTCAGTCTTTATAACGCTATGAGGGAGACATAAAATCAAACCTGTTTCATGGACTTCAGGAGTGACAGAGCTGGGGTTCCACCAGCAGCCTCATAGTACAGGCATCACTGTGTCTCCAGAGAGAGACAACAGGAAGCTGTGATTCACAGACTTTGAAATCACTTACTGTGCGCAGGTAACACACACTTGGGGTTGTCCACTGTGTAGGTTGCCTACAGTGGCCTGTGGTGCCAAGGATTAGCAAAAGATGTATTGCATAGAAATATTTGAATTTGGAAGTAATTGGATTGCAAATTAAGGGAAGTAGATTGGGATCTGTGGTCTATTCTGCACTTACACTGTAGTCAATCTTCTCCTGATTGGGCTGTGGGTGTGAAGCAGGAAATCTGAGCACTGGGGAAGGAGCCCTTCCTGCTTCTCCACATGCTGCTTGCTTTTGCTGTTCTGATCATCTGACATTATTCTCTTATTCAGTCTTTGCAATTCTATGAGGGAGACATAAAATCAGGCCAGGGGGCTGGGGAGATGGCTCAGTAGAATAAGCACTTGTCTGGCAAGAGCAAGGGCCTGAGTTCAATCCTCAGTTCAAAAAAAAAAAAAAAATCAGGCCAGTTTCATGGACTTTAGGAATGACAGAGCTGGGGTTCCACCAGCAGGCTTCCTGACTCCAGTGCCACCCTCCTTCTAAACCTCTGTGTTCCAGGGACCATTTTGTTAGTTTGGGTCCATTTTGGAGTTCTGTGACTGTCCCAAATCATCAGCTCCATCACCAAGGGCTAAGATCTTTGATATTAACTACTTAAGAAGGCTTGAACCTAACTGTAGCTGGTTCCCTCAGGGCAACTTGAGGCAGAGCTAGGAGTTTCACCTCTTAAAGCTAAGTTTCTGAGATCAAAAAGAAAGAGACCACCCAAGAGGAGTCGAGACCATCAACTTCATCTCACATCTTACTGCAGAGGGCATCTCACACACATACACTTGCATGTACCTATACATGCCCACACAAACACAAAGCTCACGAGGCTACAGAGAAACTGTGACCTCCACTGATGACTGGTTGATGTCATTTCCATTTCTGCATGAAGCTCAGCCTCAGAGATAGACTGGTTATATTTACCACCAGCCAATTTATAAGTCAGTGACACCAAGTATGCAAGGTTGTGAACTGACTCATGAAAGGATATTTAGTTTATGACTTGGTAAAGTAGGTCAGTTTTTAAAAAATCATATCATGCAGAATCAATTTTTCCTTCAGGAGACTTTTTTAAGGGTGGACAGGTATAATAGAAGTGTCACTTCAGACCCTTGGATGAACTGTCCCTTGAAGGACTTCAAATTTCCTTCTAGGAGTTCCACTTTTTTTTTTTTTTATGAGCAGAATATATTTGTTGGGGGAAAGAAAGCTCCTATCTGACAGAGGGACAGGAGCTCCCCCCCAGGGGGGGTAGTCCCCCAGAAGCTGTCTCTTCCAGGGACTTGTATAAAGGAAAACCTTGTGGTGAGGCAGGTCTAAGGTGGTGGGAAACGTGGGAACTCACTTAGGTGGGCATAAGATGGGACAAAACTATGGTCAACCAGTGAGATTACAAGCACCATTGCTCAGGTAAAATTGATTAA
>NDGN011463304.1:0-14849 GCA_002564285.1 Tympanoctomys barrerae
AAACTATATGTACATTATCTCATCATATTAGCTTATAAATCCTTGCCAATGTGATACTGACCACATTCGTTTTGTAATGACACCTCCCTATAAAAATATTTGAAATTCTTCCTCCTATCTCCCACACCTTCTAGCTCTACACAAAGACATTAATAGTTGATAAATAGCCCCTCTTCTTGATTATGGCATCTTTGGATTTGTTCAAAACACAAAAATACAATAACATGAGCCCATTTCTCTTTTAATTAAGTCACTTTTCTCCAATAGAGCTTTAGAACCCCTTTGTCATCTCAATTTTGAGAATTACGTTATTTTAATCAGATCTTCTAATCCTATAATAATCTCTACATCTGTTGGCTACACTCTCACAATAATCCTACAAATTACAAATTATTTTTTAGATGAGAAAACAGATTCCTGGAGAGAGCCATCTTGAACTAACTCAGCAATAATTGCCACCATTTATCTTCTAAGCTTTGTCTTTAACTTCTTATCTTCTACATTGTTATCTGTCTCCTTCCCATTCTCCAGTTATCTCAACAGAAGTGCCACCACTTCCACTTTCTTTGATAACATTGGCATTTAACTCACATTTATCTCGTCTCTTGTCATCACTACCCACTGGATCTCACCAACATCAGCATCACACCATTATCATCCTGCATAACACTTCCAATACATTCCATTATGGTGTCTACATGACTTTATGTCACATCGGATGAAGTCTAGGTGAAAATATCAGAAAGCCCTGACTTTAACTTGCTTTAGCAATATGAATGTTTGCCATCCCACATCTGTCCTATGTAGTGGTAGAGTAAATTCCAGATGTATCAGGGTTCTAATCCAACTCTTTATGACTATAAATGTGGACCTTCTACTATCAAAGGACAGAAATGGCTGCAGTGGGTGTGGATACAACAGTCATATGCAACAGCATTTCAGGAATGCTGTCTCCCTTTATTTTGAACACAAGAAACTTTCCAAAGAAGACCTTCCTGCATGTCACATTGCCAACAATCACTTTCCTAAATCACTTACCAGGAAGGGGAATAAAAGTACCATGAGTGGCCTAACCCAGTGCTTCTCCCAGTGAGGCATAGCTGCTACTCCCTCAAGCATTTGTTAGGAGACTGCTGCATGTTATAGAGCTTGGACCAGAAATGTCACTAAATACTCCACAGTGTCCAGGAGACCCCACTCAGTAAATTTTCTCCATGAAGGTATCAGTGAGTCAAATTACTTTCTGGTGCAAGACCTTTATCTTAATATAGATTGGCATGCTGAATATTTGTAATTGAGACGAATCACACCACATCTTCCCAAGAGCTCAGGAAAGATGCATCACATTTCAACAGCAGGAGGCAGGAGAGGATACCTGAAGGCAACTGAGCTTCTCCTGGGCAGGAAGAAGACAGCTTGTGCTACTCATATACAGCCTCTCTCCCTCCTCCACAGCCAAAGAAAGACATCTGTGCTGTCACCAGCACCTCCAATGGCTTCTAAGTCATTTGGACCATCGAGTCCTTACTGAAAACACTTAGCTGCAAGATGTGATCAACTTCTCGGTAATCCCACATCCCTCCACTCTCCCATGCCTGCCGAATTAGCTTCTGCTCTTCTGTCTTCTCTTCTGCCACAGATATGGAGGTGTTGCCACCCTCTTTCCAGTGCAAAGTCCATCCCTATGCTTTGAAGCCCCCACTTCTTTATTCTTCTGTTGCCTTCAAATTATGCATGATTTCCTTTCTTAAAAACTAAATAGAGACGACTTCAGAAATCCTGTTGCTTCCTCTCTTGACCATATTCTTATTTCTTCTTTGGCTATCGTATTTCTAAAGATAGTGGCCTATTCTTATCTTTCCTTGCTTCCCCATTTTTAAACTTCTCACCCTCTTTGAGTGTGCTTTGTATCCACATCATGCCAAAGAAGACGAAATTATACATGCCATAAATTTTCTAATGGTCAAATCCAGGTAATTGTCTACTTCTTAAGGTACCATGTACTGCCTTCCATATCTTCCTAGTCTCCTTAAAATCATCTATTCTTCATCAGACCCTAAGATTCTGTTTCTGCAAAGAAATATATATATATATATATATATATATATATATGGTTGATGGAAAATTATTCACAGAAGATGTGGAGAAAAGAAAAATGGAACATCTTCTGAGATTCATTGTATAAAGTCCATGCACACAGACTTTGAACAGGCGTAACAATAGCCCACTTCAATTTCAATGAACTTTGTGACCAATAAGGGTAGTATCTTCTTTCCTGTCACCTTATAACTTCATATTATTTCTCAGTTGGCTTAAAACCCAAAAAAGGCAAAGGGGCATTATTCACTGGGTATACTTTGTGAAGTGACTGTACTATTTTATAACATGTGGTCCTTAGCATGAGTACAGTTTAAATGTCCCTTTTTAGAAACAGGATTCCCTATGTAAATCAATCCTGCAAGCATATTCCGCAGCTCTTTCATCTGCACATATTAGGAAGTGACCTAGATTAAGAATATATGTAGTAATTCGCCTCAGAGTAATGATTTTAATTACAAATGATTTTTATTCATTAACTAGGCCTAGTAAGAGATCTTTTGGGCAATACTTACTCTTATTTTAGCAATTGGATAGAAATAGTGTTTGTAATTGAAAGCAATAAAACCATTTTCATGACAAAGGGAAGAAGAGGGATTCTATGAATTGGTTTTATATTCTCTCCCAAAACAATGAGTCATTAAGCTGTTGTTCAGGCTTCTGTAATTTAACTTGCCTGCTTAATTAGTGTTGAGCTCCCTCAACTGTCACGTGGAAAGCAACCCAACATGCCACATCACCAAAGCCAAGAAGCCTCGCAGTTCCAGAATAGCTGCTGGTGCACAAAGCCCCACAAAGACCAGCTCAGTTCTTTGAGTATTCCCTTGAATACAAATCCTGGGCCAACAATCAATATATTTTTCAGAAAAAGGAAAACTATTTCACAGTATTTCTTAATTGGCGTTCTGCTTCTTAGCTCTTAAGTAATAAAAGCCAATAACCAGTGAAGTAAAAATAATGACTTTAAACTTGAAAGACTCACACGGGGAAAATGAGGTTAAGTCACTGGACTCCGTTACCAATTAACATTAAAAAAAAAAAAGGTTCACAATCAGATGATCCATAGCACTAATTAATGGTGGAAAAGGTAATAATCAAGGATTCATTTTGGTGCTTTATGACTAAAATTTACATGTTAATGATCATATGGAGAATTAGAATAATTGTTGGGAGTGAAGACACTGTACTATAGAAGAAAAAGGAAATTATCTTACTCATGGTATTTCAAAGGCAGCTAATAGATCAGCAGAGACCATCACTGCACACCCCACAGTTCATTTCCAACTGCATCCTGCATGTCATGGCCCTAAATTCAAATACCTCTGGGGTCAAGGAGGTAACAAAAATAAATGACCCAGATCCAGGTAACTAGTTCTCTCAGCTGTCCTATAAATTTCCAGCACAATTCGCTTTATAATTTGTGGAATCTAGCACAAAATAGAAATATAAGACCCTTTTTCATAAAACAGGAAACAAAAGGCACGAAAGGCACTGAAATATGAGCATTTCCTATCTCCCTGCTTCCTTTCTGTCCCACTCTCTCCCGACTCACCTATCAAGATTTATTTTTATTTAATATTGCTCTTCTCAAGACACAGAATGTCCACGAGGTGAGTGCAGACCCAAACTGAAGGGTCATTACCGTGCATCGCCTTCACATTTGGAGCTAAGAGGTCTCAGGAGGCCTCTGCCCCAGGCCGTTCCCTTCTCTCCTCTTGTAGATGGAGGGCTCCAGCAGCAACCTTGTTCATCTTGGTGGTACAGCACAGCGCTCTACCTGAGCCTTAGAGTGCCTGCAGATGCATGTGCATCATGTTACAGGAAGCGGGGTCACCTCATGTTCTCAGTGACACAAAGCCAGCCTGGCATAGGTGCCATGTCTTCACTCTGACCCCATATGCAACTCCTAGGTGGCTCTGCACGTCCTGTGATTTTTCTTCTCCTTAGAATTACAAGTGTAGGTGTCTAATGAACTATTGTTGAGTTTATCTGATTATATGTAGAATCATGTGTCATGTTATCCCCAAGACTCTGGGATGGGAAGTCCTTTCTCACCAACAAGGTGAAGAACAGGTGTCGCACAGACCCTTGCGCATGCTTGTGCATGTGCCAGCAAACGGTTCACTGACTTCTAGGATCCTTTCCTTGCTAGACCAGCATCCCATGTCCCCACCAAGGAGGAGGAAGTCAAGCCAGGCATCTTCTCTTACCATAAACCTATCAACTGAACTCATGGCAGACAAGCCAGACCCAAGGATGTTGCAGCCTCTGAGCCAGGACATTGCCCGTATCCATTCTGGAAGCAGATGAGTCTCATTCTTGCTAAGCTGCTCACTAAAGTTAACACCGAACTGCCAGGCCAGAGTAGAGGTAGTGACCCCCACGCCTCAAGCTGTGAGTGTTAATCCCTGACCCTCCCCCACATCCATGCCTAGACTTCTGGTAAAGGCAGAGCGTGGTGGTAGCCAGGTGATACCTGGGGTGGGAGATATTGGATATGGCACTGTTCACAAGTGGAATCTTCCAAACCCAGTGCATCCTCCTAGTATGTCAGCATCCTTCATTTATGAAACACAAATTCAAAGATAAAATTATTCACAGTTCTAAGGAAGCAATTAGAGATCACTGAGAGAGAGAGAGAGAGAGAGAGAGAGAGAGAGAGAATCATTAAGCCTTAAGCATGAACTCACGCTCATGCAGTGGGTTCCAGCTCCCAAATATTCAAACACACTCAGAGGCCACACTTTTAAGTGTTCGTGTATGTGTGTTCAGGACATATTGTTTCTGCATGTAAATGGAAATCTTCTTTTATAAAGGCCAGCCAGATAGCTCAGAAGACTAAAGCACCTGCTTAGCAGAGCTCAGTGGCTAGGGTTCAATCCCAGGTATGCCATTCCAGCCTCACCCCCCTGGGGCGCGCTGAGCTGCAAATGAGACTGGGCATGGTGGCCCGTGCCTATAATCCCAGCGCTTGGGAGGCTGAACACAGGCGGATCACATGTCCAGTCTGTGTAGTGAGATCCTGTAGGCCCTATACTAAATACATTTTAAAAAAGAAATCTTCTCTTATAAGTTTGCTGTCTCTACAAAGATACAAAATGCAAAAAAAAAAAAAAATGTTTTTACCTCTACAGAATCTAACAGCATAAAATTTATTTCCATTCAAACAAAATTTGAATGAATAAGCCTATTGATATTTGAGTAATGTTATTTTCACTTTGTCCCATAGTTTCTTAATATACTCATTTCGCTTCATAACAAAGTCTTAAATTATATCATGTTACGCACACACAATTGATTTCACTTCAAATATCTAGGAATGTGTTTCATGTCTGTAAAGAGATATGCTCCCTCTCCTGCTTGCTGGAAATGTGGTACCACTCCGATGTTCCACCCCGATGTCCCATCTATTATTCCAGATGTATGTGTGTACAGGAAATACCTCGTTTCCCCTTCATTCCGTGCACAGAGGCAGCACTACCAATGTGATCATTAGCAGTCACATCAGAATGCGCTGAGGAGAAAGCAAGGCGTGAGAAGCATGTGTCTATGGATTGGAGCCACCACCCTCAGCCCTAAAATCGCTGCCCCATAGAAATCTGAGCCCAGGGTTTCCAGAGTTTTTTAATTTTCAAAAAATTCCAATAATTCAGATTCCAACAGGAGAACTAAACTGACATGCTAATGACTGACTTTTTAAAATGTTTAAATGCAGGGTTGGCCCATGTTGGGAAGATCAGATGAAACACATGTGTGGGTAGGTTCAGCTGCAGGGCACCACATGACGGTGTCTGGCGCAGAGGAAGACAGCAGCGCTCAGGACGATGCCCTGTTGACTGCCCGGTGCTGATGTCTAACAGGCATGTGACTGTCTGAACATCTGCCTCTTTCCTCCACTAGATTCCAAGCCCGCTTGCATCTGCACCTAGTCAAGCACGCACCAAGTGCTACAGTCGCTGGTAAATGGTTTACACTCTATTAGCATTTAGTAGGAATATACTACTTCCCAGAACCTGCGCTAAAGCAAATAATAAAGGAACTCAGATTCTGTGACTAAGTCTGTCCTTTAAAAGACTTTTGGTTATATCCTCAGTGAGACATCAAACTCTCTACATTCTTAAAAGTCACGTCTACCAGTAGCAAAGAGCTCACATGTTAAGAGTTTATTTTGCACAACTGGATCCTCTATCAAGAAATACATTAATGATCACTCTTGAATTCTGATGCAAATTCCCCTTAACTTTTGAGTTATGTGTGTAATAAGCACATGGTACATTACATGGTAACAGAGGACTGGAGTTTATGTCCATTCTCCTTGGCTTTTCTTAAAGTAAAAATTCTCGGGATATGCTTCACTCTACAGAACACTGACAGTAACTATGTCTAAGATCATCCAACCACCTTCTGCCCTGCTCCATGAGACTGGGCACAAACCACAGATATAATACATCCTTCAAAACACATTAACTGAGAGCCTAATATGTCCCATATATTGAGTGAGGCTAAGCAGGCTACAATTCTGAATAATGATTTCTCCCCTGTAACTACACTCAGGTTAAAGAGAGATCATCATACCCTGACTGCATCTGACTTGCTTTTTGTCTCCCAAGTCCTCCTTGCATGCAGATCAGCTCCATGTCACCATTCTGCTGTCCATTTCTAAGACATACTCCCATCAACCTTCACATTGTATGCTATGGTTTCGATCCTAAATGCCCTCCCCCAATTTCATAGTTTGGGGAAGGTGCCTGGATCACTGTGGCCCTGCAGCTGACTTGCTGTTGGGAAGGGGGACCTGGCTGGAGCAGGGGTACTGGGGGCCTGATGCAGAGGTGCGTTCTCATCTGCAGTTCCTCCCTTCTCTTTCTCTGTTCCAGGCTGCCACCAGCGAGGTGTCTGTCCCTCCTCCATGCTCCTCAGCCATCTTGCTTCTGTTTTGGAACCAGCAGTGTGGTCTAAAGCCAGGAGCCAGAACAAACTTTTCTTCCTTGAAGTTGTGGAGGTTGGATGCTGTAACAGAGAAAAATGAAAAGGACTATGATACAGATAGATATCATAATATGTCGAGTGAGAGCCAACCCAGAACGCAGAGTGTCCCTGACTCACCTCGGGATGTGGTGCCACACCTACTCTCTTGGGTGGGCTCATGACAAGAAATTCAGAGGCCTTCATTCTATCTGACACAATCAACTATTGTACCTATGAATAATCATTCCAGAATTGTTCCTACCCTAAAACATTTTCACTTTCCTGCAGGGAGTGACCTGAGTGATCCCAAAGATATTCCGCAAGTCCACCACTGCCTCCACGTCGATGACCACTCTGCATGCCTAACAATCCTAGTCGATGTCTTTATTCTTCCTACACACACTAGACTCCGACTCATGCCATGTGACCTTGAGGACCACCCTTATGCATGCCTGTAGAGACTCTGGTAATCTTTACAGTAACTTGGACATATATGAGCTGGGGGAATCTGGGGTATGACACCAACCCTTGTTAGAACCTCACAGTTCACAGAGGACAGAGATCCTCATTCTCAGCAACCTTATAGACCTCTGCCCTTGAAGACCTTGCATGTGAGTCCCAAATGTTAGCCACAGTTCAAAGGGACCTCAGCCCAGCTCAGGTGCTCTGCCTAAGCCTGACAGCCCTATTTATATCCAATGGCAACCGTGTCATCAAGTTTCCTTGGGCATTCTGCTAAGCCATCTTGCCATTATTCACACAGAAGAAGGACATAGGTCATAGGACATCAGTGCCTTCTTCCCCCACCCCAAATCTTTTACTTTTTAATTCCCTCTTCCATCTATCTTCCCCAATTCCCTCCAAGTGACTGAGTCAAAAGGTCCTTCTCAGTGACCCTTTTGTCACTCAGATCTTGTCCTTAGATCCTTACCTCTGTTGACCAAGCTTCTCCTTCCCATGGTGGAAGAACATTTGTTATCTAGAATATGTCCTTAAACCTCATATTTGCTATTTTTCACAATGTGTCTTGGCTCTTGGTCTGTCAGAATATGAGTCAATCTGACATAATCAAGTCCTGATCAAAAAAATCTTAAATTTCAGTGTAGACTCGAGAAAATATATCTGAAACACGCTGATCCCTTTGAAGTCAGGATTTCCCAAAGATACTAATGTCTTGGTTAGCTAGAGCTTCCCTTTGCGCAACATAATTTATAGGGAATATGAGTATAGGGGTGCATTTTTCAAATTCCCAGGGTCACTAGCACTCATGGAATAAAGAGGTTGAACTTATTTATTCTTTTCTACTTCAAAAAAGACCAAAAGAAAACAGTTTTCTGAACAAAAAGCATGTATAATTGGTTGCATCCATCTTCACCTACCTTCCTGAGGGCCAGGAGGAAGGTGGAGGAGGTACCTACAGGTCCTCCACCAGTTCACATATACTTTTGCTCCTGTCTTCACTCACTTCTTTCTCTATGTTACACTCTTATCTTTTTGCCTGAACACCACCCTCACGTCTTGCCCAAAATCCATACATTTAAATTCATAATGACTGGTGACAGCCCTTATTGTTTCTTTACCACTTACATCATTTCCATTAGGTGACAGTCATTTCCCGACTGTGCTGATGAATCAGACCTATGGATCACAGACTTCTGGGACCGCATCCCTATACTTTCCAGCATTTGGTTATGTTAAAAATAACTGTTTTCAGTGTGTTCACTACTAAGTACATTTAATGGAATTTTACAATGAGGTTTGACATAGAAAGCCTCTGTCTTTTGGAGAATGAAGTTAAACATCTTTGCATGTGGTGACTCAGCCAATAAGTGGCAAAACTATGATGCAACCTGTCTTGCTTACTCTATTAGCTTGCTGTGCTCCTAACTGCTAGGATACACACCCTCTCTACAAGCAGACCCCAGTCCATTCTTTCTGTGCTACACTTTGGGGCAGCAGGACAGTTAGCTTCCCACCCAGAGTCCTGATAATGCACAACCTATGGCTGAACACAGAACAGCCTTTCCTGTGTCCTTCTTTCTTATACTCTCTCAGCTCCCTCTCTACCATAAACCTGTTGAAAATGAGGACCTGGCAGGATTCTGCCAGTCCAACCTCCAGACCATGTATCAGCAGATGAAGAAGAAACTGTTCCAAAGGAGTCCCAAGCAAGTAAGAGCATCCAGGATAGACACTCATATGGTACCATGTTAAATACAGGAACCTCAGCAACAGTCCCCTGGACTCTCACAGGACAGCATCCAAGGTACTCAGTGGTGTGTTGACTTGTTTCATTTTTCCCCATCTCATACTGTCATCTAATGTGCTATTATTACTATTCTTATACACTGAACACTGCTTATCTCCCTTCCAGAACAAGGTAGATAAACTAACTAGAGCAGCCTAAACTTCTCATAGCAAACTCTAGCAACTGCAAACTGAATATTAGAATTAGGAGCCAGCAACCCCAGTCAAGCACTGTCTCTACCTTTGTGGCTAAATGACACTGGATTTCTCACGGACCCTTCCTTAGCTGGGGACAAGCCAGAGTCTATGGACTAAGAATGACAGAGGCGGAGCAGGGCTTCTAGGGCTGACATGTCAGTGCAGACCATTTCCTTAAGGGAAAAGGCTGTCAGCCCTCCGGAACTTTTCCTGGTGTCTACAAATTGCACTCATTTCTGGTCCCAGGAAGCCGCACGGAACTCTGGGAAAACAGTATATTTGAAACTAAACCACACTATCGATTCCTGTGATCTTGGCTATTTACTTAATTTCTCAGACCTCATGCTAATTCATCTGTAAATTGAGCCTCTACCTTCTCCTTGTAGTGTATTCATAAAAACCAAACATAAAAGAACCTGGCTTTGTGTGAAGGCTGGCTAACAGCGGGCAGAAAGTGGCAATCCCTGCTTCCACAGTCCCTTCCTACAGCTTGGTGCAGCTCTGCCTAGGAGACTTGGACTAAATAAGTTGCTATTAGTTCTGATCCTTCATACTGCCTGGGCTCCATGGCTGCCCAATTTCTATATAAAAGGATTAAAATTGGAATATATATATATATATATATATATATATATATATATATATATTCTCATTGTGCCAAATAAACTTAAACACTTTATGCATCAATGCAGGAGAAGGGAAATTATGTGGCTTAGTGTTCACTGAACATAAGCTAAACCTTGAGCTAGTCCTTCAGCTTGTGATAATGGCCCTACTATTGTACTTCCAATACCCTCCCTCAGGGCTGGGGCTTTAGCTCAATTATAGGATGCTTGCCTAGCAAGCTGGAAGCCCAGATTTGGTTATCAGCACCAAAAAACAAAATAACAAACAAAATAAAATACCTTCCTTTATCTTATCCTTACAGCAAAGCTGGAAAGAAAATTTTATAGGCCAAGGCATAGAAAAGTTAGGTATTGTGTATCAAAAGCACAAAAGACTGGGAGGTCAAACCCTGATCTCACTAGGCCACGGACCTTCCCAGACAGTTATCTTTGTCTAGAAATAAGCTGTGTGAAGCGCCATCATTTTAATCAGCAGAGGAGGCCTCAAACGCATTGCTGTGTTAACCGAGGCCCAAGAAGGAGCTGCTCAGCAAATAAAACCAGAACCACCCTGAGCTTCAGGAATGTACTAGGTATATTCCTTTTAGGATATATGTCAAAAAAAGATACTGGTGCCATCAGACATAACAAATACGGAGACAGTAAGAATCACTGCCACGCCCTGTTTATTGAGAGGTTCAAAAATGTAAATCTCACAGCAGATCTGCTCTTGGCAGAATTTGTTGTTTAATTTTCTTTTTGCTATTCATGATGAAGTTCATCTTATATTACCAAAAGGCCCTATAAGAATGATTCTCAAATCTGAATTTGGTAAAAATACATATTAATACATCTATGTAAATCCTGCTAAGAAGGAGGCTTTTGTGTCAAACACATATCCCTCTGCTAGTTGGAATGTAAAAGAACTACCAGATTCTGCATCACCATGATTAAAGATCTGCTCACCCCTCCATGTGTGGAGTGTTTGGGCGATAAATTTGGTGAGGGCCAAGAGAACAAGAAGGTAGGTCCTAGAGACACAGACTCTAGAGACAGGCAATGCTTTAAGTTTGTGAATCAAACTGGGCTGTGGGCCAGAAAGGCAGAATTGGGTGAGGCCAATGCCAATACTGGGAAGCCACACTAGATGCCAAGAGCGAAGGGTCAGAAGGCAGTAACCAAAGTACCTGGAGATGACCACAGGAGAAAAATCTCTCTTCACACTGACATCTCTCAGCTGGAGCATGGCTCACGGATGGCTTCCAAAGGTGCCCCTCTAGCATGACATTCTAGAAGTTACCTTGTGGGGCACTGACTCTTGATTGCCAATTTCATCGGCTTGAGAGATCCCCAGGAGACAGATAAAGTACACTTCTGGATATGTCTGGGTGGGTCAAGAGGATGTGACTTTGGGGACGCTATCTTGTCTGTGGCCCTTCCTTTTTGGCTCTTCCTGGCTGCTGTGATATGCCCAACTTTCTTCCACCCAGCTCTTCCACCACGATGCCTCGGTCTGCAGCCAGCCAGCTATGGTCTGAAATGTCTGAAACCATGGGCCCAAATAACCCTCTCCTCCTTTAGTTGTCAGACGTCCGTCCTGGCAGGTTGACCAGCATATTGTTTGTGGCAACCTCTGGACACACTGAATGAGGGAACTGTGACTAGTGTCCTCTGGTAAGCACTGCCCAAAACACGGCCCTCCATTTCCCTCACTGCAGCGCTCATTGGTTTGGTTTTCTGGGCTCTATTAGATTTACTTGCCTTGCATCTTTGGAATCCCTGCTCTTCTTTCTTTTAGCCACAGTCCTTAACACATCTTGCCCAGCAGACTGTTTTCTTTTGGCAAAAACGACTCAAATTTTGTCCTCATGTATCCTCACACAAAACCCCCAGATCTAAGCGTCTTATTTCTCTTTGAGAGTAGTTGTTTGTTGTTGGTATTGCTGCTGCTGTTGTTGTTTTTAATGTATTTGGTACAGGGTCTCAATATGCAGCTCAGGTTCATAATTATCCTCCTGTTTTCGCCTCCCCAGTGCTGGGATTACAGGCACACGCCACCACGCCCAGACTCAGTGGCCAGCTCAGCATGCCCAGGAGCAGGGCAGGGGCAGCAGGTGGTGCCAGGGATCAAGCCCCCATCCCTGCTCTTGCCTACACAAGCATTTAGCCCTCTGAGCTATCTCGTCGGCCCAGCATATTATTTCTCTTTATAAACTTATAACGTGAAACATGAAATCTACAGTCTCTTTCTAGTATTGAGATTCTGCTCCCGATAATGAGATGCCATGTGCCTGGCATTGCTGATATACAAGAAAAATAAAGAAAAGGGCAGAATTTCTTCCTCTAAAGAGCTCACCAAGTTTTACAGAAGGAAGTTCTGCATCGTCTTCTGCCATCCACCCCTCTTCATTTTCTATTCCTGCCGCTGCATTATCAACCTACCCTTACTAATCCCTCTTACCACTGCCATTGCTCTGCCTGACAAACTCCTACTCGCGAGTCATTACCAAGCTCACTTTTACTTGCACAAGAATTTTTTTTTCAGTTCTCGAAACAGAACTTGATGTGTGTGTGTGTGTGTGTGCCTGCGTGCACACATGCACACACGCACACACATGTTTATGGAACACTTGACATTTTTCTTTATATAGCAATGATTCTATCAATGGGAAATATTTGCTTGAAAATCTTATTTTCCCACTATATTTCATCCATTTCTAAAATGCAAGAACCTTATTCTCTCCACATTTCATTGCTCAAGAACTGGCAGAGTGCTAAAATACATAGGGCACTAAAAAGACATTATTTGAAAAATTAATTTGTTAATTAATGCAAGAACATGGGCAAGGTTTGGGAAGTCAGACTCGACTTTGACACAAAACAACCACACAGATGAAAAACATCTGTGTTTCACTTAAGGTACTGAATACTGCAGATGGAATGCTAGGAGAAACACCCCGAGTGGCTGAGGGAGCTGTGGGAAGACTTGGTTTCAAGAATGTAACCATCTTATTTTTAAATGACTGGAGAGGAATCTGTCCATCACGTGAATAATATATTCAAAATATATTCAAATCATATTTCTAAGTTTTATAAGCGAGATGATCTATTCCTGTCTCTTTAATCCCTTCATTAGCCTAGTGTTAAATTAATTTTATGAGATGGCTTTTTCTCATCTAATTAAAGGCGTATTTCAGGGAGGCGGGAGATGGTTCAAGCTCTGTTTCATCTCCTGAGCTATTCATGAGCACCCCCAACAACAGGTCTTTGGTACAGAGACAGAGGAAAAGTCAATAACTGACAGCCAGCAAAGAATCTGAGGCATTGATCACATCAGACTGAGGAATTGAGACAAAGCCGCAGAATTCAATATCACATTAACTCTGCTTGTGCTAAACTAGGTTCCACTTAGAAATGTGGGGAAGATTTGAAGGCAATTTCACCTAACCCAACCTTAGCTCTCTTGACATTCTGGGTTGGACGGTTCTCTGTCCTGGGGACTGGAGGGTATATAGAACCATCCCCGGCCTCTACCCAGTAGATGCCTACAGCAATCTCATGCAGTAAGTAAAGATGTCTCTGTCCATTTTCAAATGTCAAATGGGGCTGGGCATGGGGCAAAATTCACCTCTGTTTGAGAATCACCAGTAGATAAAAATACCTATAGCTCCATTAAGGAAAGCTACATTCAAATATTTTGATAATGACAAAATGCAGAATAATGCCAAGTTCACACAGAGACAAAAGATAGTGCTCACGTGATCCTAGAGAGGGAACCCTAGAACCCACTGAAGGTGACAGAGCAGCCTCTGCCAGGCCTTCCAGGGAGGTTTGTTTTGTGTGAGAAGCCGGGCAAGTCGCCCTGCCAGCAGGCTTCTGCTGCGTTGATGTTTCTGGAATACATGTTGCTGCTTGCCCCGCAGCCAAGTCAGAAGCAAATGCCGTGATGATTTCTGTTTTAAATACAGCAAAATCTGAAAGAATGTTACTTCCTGAAAAAGCAGGCCACAGGCATCAGCAATGCACAAAGCAGAGCCTTCGAGAACTCTCCTGGGGCCTCTGCCAGCCTCCGTCCTCATCCCCTGAACTCAATGGAGACGGGACAAAAGTCCAGATTGGTGCTAATTCAATGAAAAAAAGATTTCATGATCTTTTCAGACCTCAATACTTTCACTTTAAAAAAGATATCATAAAACTTGTTTTACAGATTTATGCAAATTGAATACGACACTGTAACCAAAGACACTAGTCGGCACATGGTACCAATGACTTGATGAGCAATTCGAATATGTCTTTCCAGTCAGTTTCTCTGGCATCATGTGAGAACTAAGATTAGAATTTCCTTTCATCTGTTGAACAATTGAGAGAGTTTAAAAAATTTAAAGAATTAAGAACCTGATCACATGTGAATATACATATTAATGTATGCAGCTATTGTACTGTGATGTTTCAAGAAGACATAAAAGATAATAAACAAATGTTTAACTTCATAAAATTTAACAAGTGTCCATCTGCATGTTGATGGTTGGAATCCCGATATTTTATCTTCTAAAATTATTTTGCTCATAGGATATAGACCACCTTAAAGGCTGGCAACTTTGTATTTTATCTGTTAAGATCCTAGTCCCAAAGCCTTGGCAAAGCTCAGTGGAATAATTGCCTGCCTGGCAAGTGCAAGGTCCTGAGTTTGATCCCTGTACCAAACACAAAACTACAACAGAACAAAAAAAAAAA
>NDGN011463308.1:0-18630 GCA_002564285.1 Tympanoctomys barrerae
TCCAACTTGCTCAGATTATGCTCTGATTCCTTTCTTTTTTCTCTTGGTGAGGATGCTGTGGTTTGAAATAGGGTCTCTCTGTGTAGTTCAGGCTGTCCTCAAGCTCCCTCGGCGTCCTGAGCTCTGAGATAGCAGGCACAGGGCCACCATGTCCGAGCTCCGGGATGGCAGGCACACGGCCACCAAGTCTGCTTCCCTCTCATTCCCTTTTCCAAGCATTCCCTCTGGCCTTCCCTATGTCTGCGTACATTCCCAGCTCTGCCCATCTCTCTGCTTGAAAGGTTGCTATTTTCTACCCTTTGCTCACCCCATTTCCTGACAGCCTCCCAAGTGAGGACTCAAGCCCCACAGGCAGCCGGTCAACCCCTTTCTTACTCCACTACCTTCCTTACTCCTCCAACCCCTTTCTTACTCCACCTGCCACAGCTCTAGATAACTCTGACCCTGACAGAAGCAGCTGCTCCTACTCTTTACCAACTAAGCTCTAGACACTTCAACACCTAGAACAAGAAAACAAAATTCCACCTTGACCTGCCCTTAACATTGCTAGAATTAACTAGAGTTTGAGATAGAATTCCTGATTCCTAAGTATGACATGAAGTTTCCTCCCTCCTACCACTTAAAAATCAATGGCTTGTTACTTCTTTAAATTCAAAAACACATAATTTATCCATGGACAAATGAATTTAATTAAAACTTTGGTTTAATAAATGGTGTTTCTGTAGGAAATACACAAGATGTCTTAAGCTAGAACTACAGAAAGGCTTAATTAGAATTTAAAATTTAAGAATCAAAAAAAAAAAAATTAAGAATCAAAGACAGTGAAACACCCGCAACCAATCTAATGCAGCCCAAATCGAGTTTAATGAGATATATAATTAAAAGAGAAATACTAGCAAATGATTATTTTGAACCAATCAGTTTCAAGTAGTGCTGATGATTGGGTAGAGTAGGAAGTGGATGATTCCGTCTTGCCTGCTTCTCAGCTGCCAAAGGGCCTATCTGTTGAGGACTTTTCCCAGTATGGCAGCTGCAGTAAGGAGAAATAAATTATGAAAAGATCCCCCCAGTCTACAAGACAGATCCCCATAAGATGAGCAGCCCGTCACCACTCCATGACACAGAAAGCCCCACCCATGACTTGGTGTGAGGTTCCTCCTATCTTCCTCTTTCTCAATTTTTCTTTCTCCTTCTGTTACCATTTCCTTTCTACCTTCCTCTTTTCTCTGCCCTGACTTGTTGAATCCTCTCTCGCTGGCCTTCCATTTTCTTTCTTCTTGAATTCTCACACAGAACAGCAGTCACATATTAATTCAGTTACATCAATATTCCCAGAGAGGTGGTCTCTGGCTGCAGGCATTGCACTACACAGCACTAGACTTACCAAAGTGGTGGAAGCTTCTAGCTGCCTTCAAGAGGAAGGCCTAACACAATGGACCATCAGTACACATGACATTCAGGCCCTGTGTGCAGCTGTCTCTTAGGACAGCCCCATCTGCGCCATGACCAGATGGCCCAGGAGGGACGACATCACACGGAGAATGTGTTTCCCCGAACAGTACACCATGGAAGAGCATGAGTATGTGGATCTATGATTCAATGTTTCCAGTCACTGCAGATTATTCTACCTTTGGCATGAACTCAATTATATAATGAGCACATACGTTCCCTTTGGTAGGATGGCCTGGGCTTGAGAGAGGGTTGACCCCAGTGTCCTTTTCATCTACTTAGATGACTGGTGATCCTGGATGAAGTTCTCAAATGCCTTAAGTTATAAGATGAGAATGGGAATGTTGACCTACTTCAGGTAAATGGTCGGGAGAATCTCAGCAGCGCATGGAGAGGCCCTGACATCCATCTTAGCCCACATGGACTACTACTAAAGAGAACACTTTTGACTGGGAAATTTAGGGTCCGGCACCTGGAGGCTGGGAAGCCCACAATCAAGGCGCCCACAGACCTCATGGCAGGGCAGGCTTCATCCTCACAGACGGTGCCTTGGGGTGTTCTGAAATGATAGGACAGGCAAGCAGAGCACCCATGGCCTAATAGCTCCCAAAGGCCCATCACTTAATAGGTCTGCACTGAGAATTAGGTTTCAACATATGAAGCTGAGGGCAGGGGAAGCAGCAGACATCAGAACGGAGCCATACCCAGTAGGCTGTCACCTCTCCTCCTGCGTCTAAACACCAACAAGGGCTTCTCCTTTCTAGAACACTGGGAAGTAACCTTCCGCCCTCATTCTCCCCTCTCTCTGTCTCACACTGCCCAAGGCAGGGAAAGGACCATTCCTTCTTCTGGGCGGCACAGCAGCATCCTGAACACCCAGGCTCTGCCTCTCGGGCCTGCTGCCCAGTGGCTGCTCCGATGTGTGCAGCCTCAGCTAGGACCTGTGTGTCCTTCTTCACTGACTAGCAGCCCATATAAGGGCCACAAGGCCACCCTCACAGTTATCACAACCATGGACAATGACAGAAAACCTTGCACTGCTGGGAGTAATTTCAGGAAAAAACTGGCATTGCTTTTATGAGAAGAGAAAGTGACTACGTAGGGCTCTTTTGACACAAAGCTCCCCTGGATTGAGCTCCCTCCCTTCCCAGCATAGGAGGCTACAGCCAAGGAGAATTCACCGTCCTCTGCTTCCCTTTGTTACTCTCTCACTCAGGGTGACTGGCAGGCTGCCCTGTGCTCAAGTCCGGAAAGGAACTAAAATAAACTGTAAACTAATCCGCAGTAGGATCTACCTGGAGACAATGTGCTCACAGAAGGGAAAAGTCCACAAGGATTCCACTAAAAAGTACCAAATAAAAAGACAGTAACTAAAGCTATGTGATGATGACCCCAATGCCACAGCTGAACAGGGGCCATGGCCAGCTGAGCCAGTACATCCCATGATGCCCCTAGATCCATCCAGCCCAGCTCAACAACTGTAACAAGTACACCCACCCAGCTACCTCCCTCTGCTCCTGATCATAATTGAAATTTCCTGAGAAAGTCTTTTACAAGTGGTGATCAAAATACATAGTAGATGCTTCATTTAAACAAAAGAAGTCACTACAGTAAAGGGCACACTGCCCTTAACCCCCTCAAAATACTCCTCCTCCCTTCAAGCACATTTATCCCAACATTCCTGCTACTTGCTGAAATAGTTCTAAAGTCCTTCATTCAAACTCCCATTTTATAACTTAAGGATCCAGGGTCACCCAGCCATCTAAGTAGATGAAAAGGACATTGGGGTCACCCCTTTCTCAAGCCCAGGCCATCCTGCCAATGGAAACGTGTGTTCATTATATAATTGAGTTCGTAACAAAGGTAGAATAATCTGCAGTAACTGGAAACAGCGAGCCATAAATCCACACACCCATCCCCTTTCATGGTGTGTGTCTGGGGAAATGCATTCTCCATGTGACATAGTCCCTCCTGAGCCATCTGGTCACAAGGCAGATGGGGGCTGTCCCAGGCTGTCTCTTCGTGATGTGATCAAAAAATGCAGTGAATGCTGCTGCCAAGTGCCACCCAACAAAAAGATAGACATAGAAGTACATGGTGGTGTGTGTTCATTTACCTTTTCATCGGGTCTGTCACCACACAACTTCTGGCTGTTCCCCAAAGTCAAAATAATCATGAAAAGTTCACGTTTTGATTTGATTCAGAACAACAAGGCATCCACAGCACACAGAAGACAAATTCTAGGAGTGCTTGAGAAAGTGGCAAGAATGATGAGATAAAGATGTCTCGAGCAAAAAGGAGTATTCTGGGGGATTAACAGTAGTGTGTCTTTCACTGTTATTTTTTTTTAAACATTCATTTTATTTTTTAGAACACAACTCACATATGGACTAAAGAGTCAATGTTCAACCAACATTAATCAGCATCTTCATCCTGCTTATCAGTTGTCTTAGGCACAGGAAACGACTAAAATAGCATTCTGTTGGGTTGATGTCCATCCCTGAGCCCCTACAAGTCTAAGTCTACCAATAACAATCAGACAAAGAAACACTGCTTGAGACAGGACCCTGGACAACTGCGATTCCATCAGAGTATTACTGTCCACAATATGCTGGGCCAAAAGAATCTACAGCCAGCTCCAAAACATCATTCTCATCTCCTTTAAGTTTAGCAGTACTGTAGGACTCTGGAGGGTTTTGAATCAATAATTAACAGCAAGACGGGCCCAAAAAAGGCAAGGCCCTTTATGAGGCCCACCCAAGAGCATTTCAGGGAACTCTGTGATGATGAGGAGTCCAGCCAGCTCCTGGATGACACAGCCCCACTGTCCCAAAGCTGATGGAAGAAGGGGACACGCAGAGGACCAGAAATTGTCTATCATGACATCAAGATAGCTGGGTGGAGAAGACCTGGGGATAATCCAGTATAAACCATGTTGGAAGGCAACCCTGGCAAATAGGTAGGCACAGGTAAGGCAGTGACCTCATACTAAAACAAGACAGAGGGTTAGGACTCCAACCCTGGGAGGATAACTAGCACCAGGGTGTTTATAAGACTCTCCAAATTTTGTGGTGAACACTTAGTCTGTACCCCCCCGTTATGATTTGTGTAGGGATGTTCTCCCAAAGCCTCATGCAGCATGGGAGGTGAATTTTGGAAGCAGCTGATTCTAGAGCTTCCGATTAATTCATTGTCTAGTGATGGGATTGTGAGTGTGAGTGCTACCCCACCCCTAGGGACAGAGAGTCTTCTCTCACAGCCCTTTCTGCTCTTGCTGTCTTCTACCGCTATGAACTGTTGCTGCTCTGCCATGCCACCCCGCCTTAGAGCCAGCTGATTATGAACTGAAATCTCCACAAACCTTTCCTTCCTTAATTTTAGGTGCTAGGTGTTTTGTCTAAGCATCGAAACAAAAATAACCAAGACATTCTCCAAGCCACACTCTACCCACTGAACTATGGTGAAGAGAGGCCCAGCAGTGTCTCTTCCAGGCTGAAAACCTTCAGGGCCACCAGTATTTTCCATAGAAAGCCATCAAGTTCTCTTCTCCCTACTCCTCCTCTACCAAGAAGGATCTCTCTCATTTCCACATTCCTGCCTGCACCCAAGATTAGAGGTCTGCCTCATTCTACCAGTAAAGTACTATGTAGCTACCACTTTAATTGTAACATGTGTGCGTGTGTGTGTGTGTGTGTGTGTGTGTGTGTGTTAGCAAAGTCTGACTTCTCTATAGGCAAGGAATACATTCTATTCATCTTTGGAAGTGTGGTAGTTAATTTTATGTGTCACCTTGACTGAGCCATATACAGAATATACAGATATGTGCTTCATCATTATTGCAGATGTTTCTGTGTAGTAGTTTTTGGTTTTCTGTTTTTTGGGTTTTGGGTGTTNTTTTTTTTTAAGATACTATTAACATTTAAATCAGGAGGCACTGACTGAAGCAAATTGTCCTTATAATATGGATGGGTCTCATCTGCTCAGTAAAAAAACTCATTAGAAAAAGACTGACCTCCTGATTGCAGGAGGGAATTCTGTCAGCAAGAGGACCTTTGAACTTGAACTGCAACCTTTTCTCGGAATCTGCAAAAGGCCAGTCCACCTGTAAATTCTGAACGTGCCAAACCTCCACAGTCACATGGCTAATTCCTTAAAATACATCAACCTAGAGAGATAAATAATCAGATGGCAGATATCAGATAAGTAGACACACTGTTGGTTCCATTCCTCTGAGGAAGCCTGGGACAATAACTGCAGTGCCCGGGCATGATGACCTGACTTCATCTTATTCCTTAGGATCTGATCACTTCCCTTATTTTTCACCCTATCCTTTTAACAAACCTATAAGGTAGGCATTATGATCTCCAGTGAACAGATGAAAGCCCTAGAGCTTAAGGAGGTTCACTCATTGCCCAGGCCTCATCTACCAGACCTGCTGCCTCACCTCAACGAGTGACTGGGAGGAAGTGAGCAACATTTAGCTGACAGCACAATCTTGCTTGCAGGCCATCTGTGAGGAAAAGAAAGGTGAACAGAGAGGCTGTGGCTTCAGCTGCTGCAGCAGACATTATCAACCATTCCTCTCTTCCTCTCATGTGGCCATGCCCAGGTCCTTATCTCTCTACTCTGCAGAAAACCCTGAGCTTCCTCACTTCCCCAACAAGCTGGGCTAAGGGCATAAAAAGCAGAAGGAGCGATTGAGCTCTCTCCTGTGTGGAATGGCGATGAAGTTGCTGCTTGGAGACAAACTCACTAACAAGAGCAGCTGGCTGGCTGCAAGGGTCTGAGTCTGGAGGGACTGTGCTAGGCACACCTGCAGGGCTGTCACTGTGAGTCGGAGTCTCTGCAGTACCTCTGAAGCAGCAGCACAAATGGTTCCCCTCAGACAAGGTAAAGGAGTAAAAACTAGCTGCCTCTGGAACTGAAGGGAACTGCAAAGAAAGAAGATGCCTACTCCAGAAAGAAAATAAAGTAACCAGAAGTTCAGAATAAAAACCACCTTGGGTTTGGACCTTGGGTCAATCCTTGTGATCAGTCGTAGTTATTTAATAGGTTCCCTGTTCGGACATACAGACAGCAAAGCATAAACCCCTGGGCTTAACTCATTCAGCTTAAAGCAAAATCTGCAGTCTGTAAACATAGTTCCAAAGCTACTTACCTAGTCAGTTGGAAACGGCTATTACAATTTCAACATATTTGTGATTAAAAATAACCTTGTATATTTCTTCCGCTAAACATCTTTGACTACCACAACTTGTTCATTCAGACATTAATAGAAAGGCCTCCCAAGGACTTGAGAGAGAATTCCTGAACTGTCTGGAATGTTTAAACACCAAACAACTTTGCACTAACCTAACTCAGATGTCTAGCAGTCCCACAACCCCTCAAAACCAGGACTTGAACGCAGAGAATGATGAATGACATCCCCAACCCCTTTTAAAAAAACTTTTTAAGGCAGAATCTTATAGTTAAGATCTAAAATATCCCCCACATTTTAGGCATGCAGAGGTGGAGCTTTTATAAAGTCACTGGATCACAGGAAGGACTATGTTTACTAGTGGATTTATCTACTTTCTTCTTCTGGCTAAGATTTTCTCCTACTCTGTGGGCTCTCTTCACTCTGCTGGTGATTTCTTTTGCTGTGCAAAAGCTTTTTAATAGGAAGAGATCCCTGTTATTCACTCTTTGTATCATTTCATCAGGTTTTGTTTATGAAACCCTCCTCTACACCTATGTCTTCAAGAGTTCTGTTTACTCTTCTCCAGAAGATGTAGTGTTTCTGTTTTAACATTTAGATTTCTGAACCATTTCTTTTTTTTTAGTGCACAGTGATAGATACAGGTCTGGTTTTAGTCTCTGGTTCATCTACTGATGAGTTCATAGCTGAATGTGCTGCAAGAGGCAGCCCAGCTGGAGGAGGAGGGTCACTGGGTCATGCACTCAAAGGGCAAACCTCTCGCCTGGACACTTCCTTTTCTTTCCAACTCCTGGTTGCCATAGGTGGGGCGGCTTTGCTCCACCACACCCTTCCACTGTGTCATTCTGCCTTGGAGCCAGTGCTTACCATGAACTGAATCCTCTGCAACTGTGAGCCAAAGCCCTAAATTGTGGATGGCTGCTGTTGTCCCAAAAATAGGAAAGTGACTAATCAAACATTGTTAATAAACTGCTTCAAACTTGCAGTCCTGCCTCAGCCTCCAGAGTAGCTGGTATTACAGGGGTGCACCACTGTGCCCAGCCTCCTGTCTTCTTAAATAGCCATATTTTTGTGGCTCTGAAGAAATCAACGCAGTACTAAGTATATTAAATGGAAAAGAAAGTAGACTTTGGTGTCAGACACCAGTTCTGCCACCAGCCAGCTGGGTGTCCTTGGGCAAACTGATTAACCGTCATTAAGACAAGGTCTTCTTATCTAGGAAAGAGGAAGACCATAAGATTATTGCTAAGATAATTCAAAAACTTCCCTAATCAACTACACATACCACATCTGGCCCAAGTATCTAAATGGCTCCTCCACAACACTTAACAGGAGCCATTCAACAAGGGGCATCCCCATAGGACTTTCACAGAATTCACTCTGTTCTGACCACTTTCCCTCTGAAAATAGTCTCAAATTATTATTTCTCAAATACAAAGCAAGGGACAAAACCAGAAGACATTTAGCCATTTGTACTTTCAAAAAAGGAGAGAAAGGAAACCAATAAAGTCACTAAGCAGTGAGTCTCTGGATTTATTAACATGAAAGAGCGAATAAAAAGAATACTGTCCGTTGGTCAGGTCAGGGAAGAAACAGCAGAATGAAGGTTTTCTCCCTAGTATTAAAAGTAACTGGGAACTGGAAAATCACCTCCATGGCTGGATTAAAGTATGTTTGATGATGCTGCCAAGTCTTGGGAGGAATAAGCTAGAGTTAAGGACAGTGAATAACAAAAACATATCCAAACTCACAAAGGCTGCCTTAGCTTGGAAATAGCAAATTGCTGGATCACCATGGGAGACATGAAATTCCTGAGTAAAAATTTAGAACAAATTCCTAAAGGAATCAGCGCTAATCCTTCACACAATATTCAGAGTATGTTTACCCTGGAAAAATGTGCTTCCTCTTGAAGGCTTCAGCTCATCCTAGACAGCGTATTGTGAAGAGTACACTAATTCCTTACATTCACTAAACTTCTGACTCAGAAAGACCAGGGACAAAGCCCAGGGATCTGTATGCTCAAAAGCTGCCTGGGTGGTGGACAGTGATGAGAGTCTAACAATCAGATCTTTAAGCCATAGACACTTCGAGTCCCCTGTGGAGCCCTTAGGTCCTGAAGACTTAGGGCTCCATCCTACCATCTGATTTCTTCCATTTATTTGGCTGTACTTGAAGAACAAATGTACATAAATTCATTTTCACTCAGCAGTCCTCACTTGAATGAAAACCAAAGGCAGGGCTGTTAGGAAGAAGCTCTGTTCATCTCTCCCTGCGAGCGCTGCTGGTTCACAACCAACCTCCCAGTGGCAGCAACCCTCTGTGGGCCACTGTGAAGAAGCCCTGGAGCCCATGCCCTCTCGCATATTCTCTTCACTATGTCTTTAGCAGCTTCTTCTCCACAACCTTCTTCTCCACGCCTGTCTTCAAATACAGGCAACTCCTTTCTCTCTTAAAATACATAAACAAAACTCTTTGGCCTCCCTACCATCGCCTCCACCTGTCTTCTTCAAGGCCATCAGTCTTCCCTGGTGAGCACAACACAGACAGCCCTACACTTCCCCCACCTCGTTCCCTCCTAAACACTCTGCAGTCTGCCTTCTTCATCTCTTGCTACAATCTTCTTCTCTAAAACTTCAACCTCAGGCTGAGGATGCAGCTCGGTGGCACAACGCCTGCCTGTCAAGGTCGTGAGTTGGATTCCTGGTACCAACAACATAAAAAAAAAATAAAACTTCAACCTCTTCCTCCCCTGAAGGCTGGTAACATCCTCTCACCTCAGCCAGCTCCTTGCTTCTGCTCTCAGTGGCCTCTGAACTTTGGCCTCTTTCTTGGGCTCCTCCACTCCCACAGGGAGTGTTTGAGGAGAGTCTCTCTGAGGGCTCAGCAGCCCTTTCCTCTTGACTTTATTGTTTTTCCTGGTTTCATACACCCTTGGTTGCCAGCAATCCCCAAGGGCTGTCTCTGTGCCTGCTGGGGACTTCACTCTTCCTCACAGGGCACACAAAGAAGCCTCCTGACCAGCCTGCACTTCCAGTCCCCCTGCTCCTTTCCAAAGGACTCCCGCTCTCCCAGACATTCAGGACTCCAAATTTGTGTTACCTCTGTCCTCTACTTCTACTCCTACCTGTAGCACTATTGGCTTCATGACTGGAACAATACCCTCCTCCTCCCAAAATTCCACCACACCATCTAATATTTTACACCTTTACTTCATTACTTTGCTTCCTAACACTCTTTCTTTATTCCAGTTGCTATCACTCAAGCTTTCTTCCCACCTCAATAAAATTAAAACAAATGCTACAGTCCTACTGATTCCAGGCCCAGACATTACTTTCATTTATTTTAAAGATTTTAATTGGCAAAATTTCATATGTATTTATTATGTATAACATGTTGTTTTGAAGTAGGTATACATGGAAGAATGAGCCATCAACTGACTTATATTTTCCTTGACATTTATTTTCATGTATCAAGCAACAACACTTAACAAGTATGCCTTGCAATCTTCAAGAATAAGGTATATGGTTATTAACTAGGGTCACCATTTTGTACAAAAGACCTCATATGATTTGTCAGTTTCAATACAATTTTGTGTCCCTTGCCCAGTTTCTCCACAGTCTTCCCTCCTCGATCTACTGCTAACACCATTACACCTCCCACTTCTACAAGTGGGAGCCACATAGACACGGGCTCGTGCAGTGTTCATCTTTCTCTACGTGGCTTAGCTCACGTAGCACAATGTCCTCTGGTTTCATCTATGCTGCAAGTGATAGGATTTTCTTCTTTTGAATGGCGGAAATATACACTGTATATAGGTGTCACATTTATCTACTGGTGGACACTTGGGTGAATTTTGAGTGTTGGCTTTTATGAAGGCTTTGTCTTAAGTTTTTAAACAGAAAGATTCTGTGCCTGTTTCAGACAGCATGGATGTAGTCAGACACGGCAACACACATCTGTAATCACAGCACTCTGGAGGCTAAGCCAGGAAAATCACAAATTCAAGAATAATCTGGGCTACACAGCAAGCTCTAGGCTAGCCAGAATGGGATTCTATCTCAAGAAAAAGAAACGAAGGGGGAAGGGAGGAAAGAAAGGAGCATGGGCAGGAGAGAAATTTAAAAGTTTCTTTCACCTTCCCCAGTAATATGGATGATTGAGAGGTCCAAGCTCACTAGATAGATAGATAGGTAGACAGACAGACAGAGGCAGACAGACATAATGTGTACACTGTTCTATGACTTTCTCATTTATTCAGCATGACGAACTCTCAGCAACCTCATTTTCTCTGACCCTGTGACTCTACATCTTGACTAAATATATCATGTATCAATGTAATCTAACTCTTGTTCTACTAAACATTTAGGAATCTTTCCAACCTCAAACTCAATGGCCCTTACGTCACTGACTTACGGTCGCGGTTTGTACTAAAGCACTCTTCCCCGTGGTCTGGCAACTGGACAATGAGAACCCAGGGTGGGCAGGCAGGGACATCATGAAGGACGGAGGCGCTTCCTGGTGGTGGCAGTTCCCGTCCCACAGCCTCTGCTGACACAGCACCAGGGATGTGGGACTCTTACCTCCAAAGTGACCTCAACTCTCCTTCATAAGCACATCCACTTTATGACAGGCTCCAACTGTGGGAACTCAGTTTCTGAGGTCACAGCAGAACTATTCTCTTCAACTGCTGTCACATGGTACCTAAGTCCCGGGGACTACTTTTTTATTAACTTTTTCTTTTTTAGACTAGGTCCTGTTATGCTGCCCAGGCTGGACTCAAACCCCTAAGCCCAAGTGATCCCCCTGCCTTAGATTCCTGACTGTGAAGGACTACGGGCACACAGTGCCACGCTGGCCACTTGCTCCAGCTATGCCTTCTCACGAATGAGCTGCACTCAGGGCTGTCCACCTTCCTTTAGCTACTGCTTGGTTCACTATGGTCCTTCTTTAAAAGCTAACACCCAGTGTTAAGCCACAAAACCACCTAGAGAGAGTTGTAATTTGACCTGCACAGAAGGGAGAGTAGCAGCCACCTGCCCTGCTGCAGTATCACCTGCTATGGACAAGAAAGCAAAACGAGTCCCCTGGGTCATTTCACCACACTGGACAGGCCAAACAGGACAGTTGCAACACTGCTTAGTAACTTGACTCAGTCCCACATTTACTCTAATATCCTCTGACTCATCTCTCCTTTCAAGCTGTTCTTACTGCACTTAGGCATAAAATGCTAGAGCAGGTAAGAGTCTGGGATTGGGACTCACACTGCCTAGGTCCAAATCCAGACTCTGCTGCTGCTGACCAGCCATGGATCCCACAGCAGTCACTAGCTATCCTGGGTGAGGAAGGAGTTTTGTGAAAACATGGTATTTCTTACCACACACGGTTGCTATGTGAGATGAGATAATCCATGGAGAGTGGTTAGCACAATACAATAATGGAGGAAATAGGGAAGTCATAAAAGCTATATGAGCAGACTGATCCAAAGGTAAAGGTAAAAATATTCCCCAGTGATTGAGTAAAATAAGGATACCTACAGCCCATACTTCTGGAACAAAGCTATATCTTCCTCTTTATTGGAAGAGACAGAAAGAAGTTATGTCTTTATATCCAAACAGTTGGAAAGTAGATGTGAAGCTGGTGGTTTGGGGTCTGTTTCAGAATACAACAGCTTTTTTTTTTTTTTTTTAAGAATCCCCACTGGCAAAGCTACTCGTGTGGTTGTGAATACACCCAAAGTAATAAACCCTAGCATCAATGATAAGAAGTAATCTTTACCTGATTAAAAGAGCCATTCCTTTAAGAGACTGTTATTGTACTTCCTCAGTATATACTACACTTACATTTCAGATTAATTTCTACCTTCCTATTTCACTACAATCAAAAGAACTATTCTTTCCATCTCACACACTACCTTCTACTGCCCCATCTTTTCTGCTTCAAGTGCTTTAAATCCCCTCATCCCTCATTATCCCACAAGTCCAATCTTCTTTCTCTTCCAGCTACTAACTAAAAACCTTCCCCTGGACCATACACCACCCACACCTACCTCCCTCCCAGGCATCCTCTCTCTCCATTAATACAGCCCCAAGGTCATATGCAATCTAAGTGGTTCAATGGAGTAAAACTCCAATCTAGACCATTCAAAACAAACATCTGAAAGACAAGAAACCCTTACTTCCTAAGTTTAGTATTATAACAACATGAAGCCCTTTTCTCTACTAGCTTCAAAAACATAATGAGTAGACAACAGAGAAATAACAGCAAACATCTACACGCTGACTTTCCTATTCACTATAACCTCTCCCACAGATCACCCACCTCATTTGATCATCACAGCAATGCCTTAATATGGTTATTATCAGCTCACAGATAAGAAATCAGCTCATAAGAAATGAGCTAGGAAGTTTAACTAGCTCACTCAAGGTTACACGTCTAACAAGTGCTGGCTCTAGGCCAAGCAGCCAGCTCTTCACAGTCTCTTCCAGTTATTCCCACTACCACACAGAGCAAGGTGAGTTCACACAGCACATGTCAGGAGGAAACTCGAAAGTCCACTGCACAACCTGAGTCTGAACTTTCAGCTACTTTTATTCAACAGGCATTTTATAATTCCTTCCTTTGGAAAAACTTAATCCCAATGTATAAGAACCAGTCATGAAAGGAAGAAGACATTCTGAGAACAAAGAGGCAAATTTCTCTTAGATCCAAAATTACACAAAGTATAATTCAGTAAAGATGGACACACAGAAACGCGTCTTTGGCAGTGGCAAAACAGGACAGAAAACCATTCATGTGCTAAGCGTAACAAATAGAGGCCAACGTTAAATGGAATGTTCCTGATCTGTCTCAAAAACTACTATTTCATCCAGTGTCAGTTAAGGAACAGTCTGCGCATCAGTGGCTAGTACGAAACACTTGGCTGCCTGTCTTATGCACTTTGTCCTACAGGGTTTGAGATGCTTAACAGGATCACTGGTAGGCAATATGGCAGTTACAACCAAGATGGCGGCAGTTGCATCAAGCTGGATCCATCCATTCCTTATGAGCAGCCATTTGGGTGTAGTCTTGTGGCTTAAACAGTAGGTACTTAGAATGGTTCTGTAACAAAGACAGACTAAACAGAGAACTGACAGGCAGAAGAACATTCCAAGGTCCACACTCAGTGAGGGGAAGCATCTCTCAGGGAGCACTGGCAGATGCAGAAAGGGTTTTCTTCGGGTGCGTTTCTGCTGTTTGATGTTATGGGGACAGAAGTTTTTCATTTATTAAGCAACTAACACACATGAAAATTACCTAACAAGGAGCATGAAGTTTTAAAATGAAAGAAGAGTCCTTTACATCTTTACTGAAATCATTTAGGACAAACGCAAACATTTTAATGAAGCCAACTTTAAGAAAAAAGTAAATAAAATACAAACATATACCAACATAAATACAGGCTAATTTTGCATTCTTCTGACTAAAAATTTCTCTTCAGAATAAAAATGCTGATCCCAGCTTCCATTTCCAATAATATGGCAAGCTTGCTGTTCTCACAGATAGCACAACCAGTGATTCCAGGTTAGAAATAAAAATCATCGCTGTTACACAAATTTTTTATAATAGTTTTAGATTTCCAGAAAATACATGGCTATAGTTTTAGAGTCCCTGTACACTCTGTAACCAGCTTTCCCTATTAGCATCTCCCATTATTATAATGTATTTATCACGGTAAATGAATTGTACTGACACATTATTATCATTATTACTAGCATAATTATTAAGCAAACCTTATAGGAAGCTATTGTTTTGGATGAGACTCCTGAAGTGAGTAACAAAACCACTCTCCTGCACCAAGCCAGTTTCAACTGGTATGATCATGAAGTTTCTTCTGCTTGAATTCTCACACCAAAAAAAAAAAAGAAGAAGAAAAACTGCAATAACTTGATGCTAATTAACTAGATGCTTTCCTATTACTTTTGGTTGTTGTTGTTTTAGTAGTGCTGAGGACTGAACCCAGGGCCTCTGACTGAGCTACATCCCATTTTGAGACAGGTTCTCAAGAAGTCACTAAGGTGCCTATGCTGGGCTCAAATTTGCAATCCGCCTGCCTCCATCTCCCAGAGTCCTGAGACTAGAAGCATAGGTTCACACATCCAGTTTCCTATTATTCTATCTGCTGTAGTTTGGATCTGAAACTACCCAAAGGCCGCTGTGGAAATGGCTTAGTGACCAGCCTGTGGCACTACTGGTAGATGGTGGAACCCTTAGGGGGTGGAGCCTGGTGGAGAAAATTAGGTCACTAGGGGTTTGTCCTTGAAAGAGATTGTGGGACCAGCTGCCAGACGGCCCTCCCCACTTCCCAGCTACATGGGGTAAGCCAGCCTCCTCCACCATTCATTCCCACGGTGGTGATGCGGCCATGGTGCACAGCAACAGGACTAGGACCATGGAGTGAACCATCATCAAAACAAATCTCTCCTCCATGTGAGTTATATAACCCAAGTGCTTTGTCACAGCCACAGAAAGCTAACTAACACAGGACCTCCTTGTTTCTACCTCGAAAGAAAAATACTGAAAATGACTGGCAGGCTTAATCTTTCTGCTTTTTTCAAGTCCTCTCTGTATAAAGCTAACTTCTCTGGCTCTGACCATCAAACATTATTCTGTTTTATTGAATTGAGTATTTCCTCACTCTAGAATTGAAAATCAAGAGAGAAATAAGAGGAAAACATTTTAAAGAAACACACACAAAATTTTAAAAGAAAGCCAACTAAAATAAATTGTTGTATTATCATTCTCTGATAGTAACTACAGCCTACCCTCTATCAGGCTTCCTTTGTCTTTACCTAATGTTCCTTTTCTGTTCCAGGACCCATCCAGAATCCATGTTATCTGTCTTGTCTCCTTAGGCTCCTCTTCTTATGACAAGTCTCTCCAACCTTCGTTGTTGTTGATAAGCTCGACAGGTTTTTTTCCTGTGTATTAGGTCCCTTTTATGCACGCTACACCCTTAATGTGAGTGACTGTTCATCTCTTAAGGTAAAGGCTCATCTCCTAAGGTAAGAGACTTGGAGGTACAACACCCTCCAGTGTTTAAGCAGTATACAGTTTATGTGACAGAACACTCTCTTGTCCTTTCCTACAAAAATTTTAATGTTTTATTTTGAAATAATTTTAGGCCTATGGTAAAGTGGCAAAAGTAGTACCATTCACACATATTTGTACTCAACTCCTCATAATATTAACACCTTAGATGACCGTTATCAAATCAAAAAATTAACACTGGCACAATATTTTCTCCTAAATTAAAAAATAGGTATTTTATTAGAATCTATTAATTTTACAAAATACTGGGTTTCAATGAGATGTTTTCCTACTTGCATATGTTTTGATCATATGCCTGCCACACAGCCTACACAGCTCCCCTCTCCCTCCCCCCTCGGCCACCCATGTCTAACTGCAGGGCACCTCTACTACCTGCACGTGCCACCTGTTCGGGAAGACATGTGACACTTGTCCTTTGGAGTCTGGCATCATGACCTTAACATAACGATCCCCAGTCCTGTCCATTTCCCTACAAGTGGCGCGGCTCTCCTCCTCCCTGGCCAAACACTCACTTGTGCATCTATACCGCATTTCTCCCTTCATTCATCTGCTGGTGACGCCTCGGCTGTGGACAAAAATACTATTAGGTTTCTGAAGGATTATCTTAGTTTTTATTCTTAGTTAACATGTAATGATGGCACGTACAAATGGGGTACAGTGCAATGCTTCAATGTATGAACATAGTGTATAATGATTAACTGAGTAATATGCATACCTATCACTTCAAACATACCTAACTTCCTGTGGCAGGAGCATTTAAAATCCACTCTTCTATTTTGAAATACATGATATATTGCTATTTGACCTAGACAATCTTTTTTTTTTTTTTTTTGCGGAACTGGGGATTGAACTCAGGCCCTTGTGCTTGCCAGGGAATGACCTAGACAATCTTGAAAGGTATTAGGTGGGTATTTTGTAGAAAACTCTTGGTTAGGATTTGTCTGGTTTTTTTCTCATAATCACACGGGCTATGGGTTTTTGCAAGGAAGGTCACAGAGGAACACACAGGGCCACAGGCGTGCTAGGTAAGCTCTCTCCCACCGAGCTGGGTCCGCAGCCCTAAACTCCACCTAACCCTATTAAAGATGGCACACTGTCAAGCTGGCTACTACTGCTGATGCTGACCTCGGGCACCGGGCTGAGTTTATTCCACTCTGATGTCACCCAGCCCACCCGCTCTCCACACTGCTCTCTGGGGAAGGAAGTGACTGGGACTTTTAAGGAATGGAGTACCCTGGACTTCCTTAAAGAGACGGTGTCTACCTAACTTAGAATTCTGCAGGGAGATTTGTCTATTCTCTTGTATTTATTTATCTACTCAATTATTTATGTATTTCAGTACACATAAAATGCTGATTCTATACTTGCATATAAGGGCCGGCCAAACAGCTCAGAGGATTAAAGCACCTGCAAGCAGGCACAGGGGCCAGGGCTTTGATCCCAGGGCCTGCAGTGCCAGCCCCGCCCCTGGGGCACGCTGAGACTGGGTGTGGCAGCACGCCTGTCATCTCAGCTCTTGGGAGGCTGTAAACAGGCGGATCACTATGAGTTGGATCTAGTAGTGAGTCCATGAACACCCTGTAAACCCTTCCCTAGAAAAAATAAAAATATATACTTTGACGTAATCTAAAACTTATGTAACCTATATAACAAATCTGTACTTCTTTAATCTGTACTACTGTAATCCTCATTTATATGGCTGCCTGAAGCATCCTAGCTTTGTCCAGTTTCAGTGGGCTCCTGTGTCCATCTGACATACTACTTACCACTTTTGAGTTTTACTTCTGTCTTTTATGACTTCCATACTTTCTGCCATTCTGAAATGCTCTAGGCTCATCTTGTAAATTTTTTGGCCTGGCCCTAGGAGCAGCTGTTCCTTCAAGGAGTCCTGGCTCCTTTTATCAGAGATGTTAGTAGGAACTAAGATCTGGGCCTACATGTACCCACTACTCACTGTCACTTCTTGTAGATCACTCAGCTACAGAGTAAGGGAATATAGATATGTGTTCTTGAGCCCACGTGTGTGTGTGTGTGTGTGTGTGTGTGTGTGTAAGCACCTGAATTTATATTAAAATAATCCTGAGTTAATACTACTGCTGTTATCATTCCCACTCTCAGCTAGCTGGTAGGAAAGAATTCCTCAGAGATCAGACATGCAAGAAAGAAAAGTCAGGGTCAAGCCCCTCAGCGCCCATCTGACCTGCACCATCTCTTACCCAAATGGCCTAAAGCTTGAAGAAAATATGAGAGGCAAGAGAAGGAAAAGGAGACTGCCCATGAAGTTAAGCCATGTCTTAGAGACATGGAAGCTCTGGAAGGAAACATATGATAGGAAAAAGCTGGCCCTCCCCAGAGGGAGACTGCAGACCAAAGTGCCCAAGACTCCCCTACGATGAGAGTTTGGGACATCTAGGTTTACATGTCCTGTATAACCAAAAATAAAATCCAAAGCAGGAAATGAAGTGTAAGTGACGCTGGACTGGGAGAATTCCAGGTACCTGGCAGAAGTGAATCTACGTTCCTTCAAAAGGACTGCACCTTACCCAAGTAAGTCTTCCCACAGGTAAACTAAAACAAAGCATAAGCACCAAAGGAAAATCACAAAGCACTCTTGGAAATGAGAGAAGCCAGTCACAAAGGTCACACACTGCACAGAGACGTTTATAGGTGAGGTCTAACCAAGCAAAGTTAAATGGGGAAGAAAACAGGTTAGTGGCTGCTGGGGTGGGCAAGAGAGGGGTATAGAGAATATGGAAGATTCTGGAAGGAAATGGGACTACTCATGGGATAAGGCTTCTTTTCTGAGCATAGAAAGGCAAAATAAAATTTGATGTTGAGGAGGGCTGGTGAGATGGCTCAGTGGTCTAAAGCACCTACTTAAAACAAGCTTAGCAAAA